>CM060915.1:722252800-722550300 GCA_030737875.1 Allium sativum | reverse complement strand
TTTTGATTGGCTCTCGTGGATGAAAAGCAAAAGATCGGGTTAAAGGCCACTAAAAATAGTTAAAAGAAATTTTGTTATGTGACTGTAAAAGCATATGTAAAAGGAAAACATACAGTTTAAACCAAGATACGAAATTGAGATCTCGGTTCGGACTTCCGTTGAAATTTTAATATCATGAGTGAAACAGGGATAAGATGAATACTGAATGAGATAAGGATAAGATGAATAGAGATATGATGCTTCATCTCGTCTCAAGTGCGAAAATGAGATCTCAGATGATCCTGATGAAGATGGATGAGATTTAAAACATGGAACCAATACCCCCAGGTTGTGATTTCAACTTTCACTCGAGTCCTCGAACTTTTAGAGAATTCGGTCAATTGACACCCAGACACATTTAAGTTGTGTAATTAAATCACTGGATCTAATTGCTACTCCTGTTTCCTCGACCATTTAGAGAATTTGGTCAACTGACACCCTGACACATTTAAATTGTGTAATTAAATCACTGGATCTAATTGCAACTTCTGCTTTCCAATTCATTTTGCAATTTCGCATTTAATAGGAGTATTGATATAAGCGATTTAACATACAACCCATTTTATACTTTACCCATCAAGAAATCCAAAATGTATTTTCTTTTGCACTCATTGTACCAACTTTTTTGTATTGAATAAACTAAATATCCACACCAAATATTTGATTTTATTAAATTTTCGACTCATAACATCATAAATAATTATAGTTTAGACAGATTTTGAGAAGGGAAAAAAACCTAAGTTGAAACTTAAATATCAAATATCGGTATGTATGGTGGTAAAATAAAATATCGCTTGCATTTTCTTGGATAAAATACAGAGCAAGTAAAGGTAAACGATTTATTGGGTGTGTTACAGAAATGCTCTTTGATTTACGGGTGTATAACTGTGTAAATTACAGCATAGAAAATAAAAGAGGGACATATCACATACGTGCTACAGCATAAAATTTGAAAATTTGACTTGCCCTAATATTAGATAAGTGAAAACTGCCGTGAAGATCAACTTTGTCTGGTTAAGAATTGAAAAGGTGAGTGAGTCCAAATTCTTGTATGAGATTTGCAACAAACTATTCTGCAATGCATATATGGCAGCTGGAAGGCCTGATGCAGTCAGTGAGTCAATCAAATTCCAATTAGCAAATAGCCTCTTCAAGCTTCCTTCTTTAGCTAAAAGAATAAGTGCACAAAGGACCTGGTATATCAAAAACATCACATATTGGAGATGTCCTCAAACTTTATTCACAAATAGGCAACTGATTACCTTTGCTACCTCGCAGGCTATAACAGATGATGTCACAATAACTTCCCTCCTACATATATAGATAACATCAATAATAACACATGAATACATGATAACTAGCATCAGTAGTAAAATACTAAAATAGAGACCAAAAACCGTTAATATGTAGTATATTTACCTTAGGTTATACTCTAAAAAAAAGTAAGAGAAGGAGAGAACATGAAAATTGTATGTTAATTTTTCTAAACCAAAAAACTAATAGGCTTCGTGAAACATGAAAAATGCACATTCATTTTTAGTTATAAAAGAATATTACACGAATATTTTTCTACATACTCTCTCCCTCCCTCTCCCTCTCCCTCCCTCTCCCTCTCCCTCCCCCTCCCCCTCCCCCTCCCTCTCCCTCTCCCTCCCTCTCTCTCTCTCTCTCTCTCTCTCTTCCCAAACAGTGCAACACCCTTATAGGCCCTCTGATTCCCACCACACATTCTTGTTTCTCTCTCTTCCCACTACACCTCAATTTTGCTACACCTTTGCTCCCATTGAATTTTAATCACAAGTTCTGATTTAAATAATATTATATTCTCTCTCTGTCCACTATCCTGGATTATTTAATTAAACAAGAGAGAGAAGGTATTATATTTAAGTCGGAACTTTTGGTTGGAATATAGAGGGAGCGGGGTGCAACAAAAGTGAGAAATAGCGGAACCTAGCCCATATATGTGTGTGTGTGTGTGTGTGTGAAGTACAAATAAACTTCGAAACTATATTAAAAAGCAGAGGTGCAACAAAAGTGAGAAGTAGCGGAACCTAGCCATATATGCATGTGTGAAGTGCAAATAAACTTTGAAACCATATTAAAAGGCAGAGAGCTACAATATATAAACAAACTAAATTAAGTCTTTTGATGTAATTATGTTTTATCCAGTCAAAGTATATATTAAAAAAAAAAAAAACTATACCAAAAACAGCAATTTTCTTAGCGTGTCAATAAAAATTTAGCGTTGACAACGCCTCATACAAAGGGCGAAATAAAGCGCCAAAGCAAAAAAGAAGAAGTCTAAATTGCAAAATAGCACCTAGGCGGCGCTCCGTGGCACTCTTGAAAAGATTTGCACCACACACACACAGACAATATATATATAGATATATATGTGTGTGTGCGCACACGCATGTGCGTGTACTTATGTATATGTATATGGATATCGACAACGGTTACACTTCATGTTGAAGTGACAAAAGAAAAAAAATAATAATTATTTAAATGGGAACGTACAGTGGAAATTAGAGTAGATTTGAAATGTAGTCGATCCTTGTCTATAATAAGCAAAGATCAGCTATACCTCAATTTTATTACATCTCAAATTCTTTTGAATAGTAAACACATGTTCCAAATTAATTAATAAAGTAGCATTATAGGACGACTGTCAATGAATACCCGAAAAATCCAAAATCCGTCCGCATCCGCATCCGAAAAGCGGATAAACATCCGATATCCGAAAAACGAATGCGGATGCGGATGTAGGCACGTCTACATCTGAAAATTACCCGTCCGGTTTTTCATGATTATAGTTTAAATTATGTGTATTTTAACACAGTAAATATGTTAATTTATAATTTTATTAAGTCAAAAGTCTATATAACACACACTAAACTCATGTTAATTGCTCAAAAGTATTTATTATCATCATATTTGTTTATTTTTAGCAGTTTAGTAATCAATTGGATTGAAAAAACTTCATGTTAAACTAAAAAAATTCATTTATATACCACGATTTATCGATCATTCGCGGATCGTATAATAATCCGACATCCGTCCGTATCCGCGGATATCCAATATCCGAAAATGATTTCAGATGCGGATACGTCACTATCCGCATCTGAAAGTATCCGTTGACAGCCCGAAGTGGCAAAATAGCAAAAAAAAAAAAAAAAAAAAAAAAAAAAAAAGAAACTTATGACCGATATTCAACTGGACTTGAGGTATAGCTGATCATTGACATATATATGTATTTGCGGAGTGTGCATGTATACGTAAGCAGAAAAGAAAAAAATAGAATTTGCTACAAAAGTTTTATACACGTGCGCGCACACGCAAGGTCATAGAGTCGAAGATTTCATGGGCTTTCAATTTATTTGACAGCTGTATTTTGCATAAGAAATTACATTGTAATATTGAGTTTAAAAATTCATTTACTGCATACTAGTGTATGACGTGCACAATGTGCAGACACATGCACATATTGTGTGCACATAATACAGAGATGTGATAGAATATGAAAGAATTAAAAATATATTTGTGTAACTTTGACAACGACGAACACTAATGAAATATATGTTACCAATTTTCTTTATCAATAGTAGATATATGCATAATATGTGTGTGCATATACATATACATATGCATAATATGTGTGTGGGTATACATATAATATATACAAGAAATGTTGGTCACCAGATTTGGTGGATTACTAAATGAATTTGAAGTATATATTTAGTACTATTACATTTCATGTTCCCTTTAATCCATCAAAATAATAGATTCTAGCATGCTTGTGAAATAATTTCAATTTTTTTTCCTTTTCGCATCAACCGCAAACAGAATAGAATCCTATGAAAATTTTATGAACTCCTGTGGTTAACACTTATGGGTTGGAATTTAAAAGTAATAATTAGTAGTTGGGATGAAATTTTGCTGCTTCAAGTAGTAGGACTATTATTATCATATATAATATCAAACTTATGGGTAATTTTCATCCGACAATTAAAAGTAGCAGAACTGATGTATGATGGACATTTTTCCTAATTACCCAGTGTGAGCTAAATCAGTAACTGGTAATGCTTATAAGTATATGGAATCACTGGCTAAATACCAAATATATTGTGAAAATGAAGGGTGCGTTTGGTTTGTCATTTTCGGTTTTCTATTTTGAAAAACAATGAAAACGCGTTCCCTTTGCCGTTTTCAAAAATTCATTTTGAAAAATCTATTATTTTTCAAAACGGGTTAAACAAAGAAAACTAAAAACAGTTTTTTTTTTTCCCGTTTTCAAGCCAAATCAAAAATTCAGAAAACCCAAAACCCTGAAAATAAGGCAAAGGCGTTAAAAAAGCCCTAACCTATTTTCTGGCCGTGCTCTATCTCTTCTCCGATTTTCGTCGATAATCTCAAATTCAGGTAAAATCGCAACTTTTTGTTCCTCTCCTGCCTCCTTCGATTCAATTTCACTAGTTCATCAAGTTTTTTATTTAATAGTCGCTCCTCTTCGGCAACAGTTAGGATTTCATCTTGGATTCGAGTTACTGTTTCAACCGTTACAAGGTAAAATCGAAAACTTTTATTAACCTGAAGTTGATTCAGCAGTAACGTCTTTAGATTCTATTTTTTTAATTAAATATATGCATTTGATTACGCTAAAACAAATTCTCCGTCATTCTTTGTTTCTGTGTACACGGTATGGTTTTCTTTGTTTTTCATTCATATTGAGCCTCAAAATTCATGAGCGTCCAGAGATTACTCTAAAGGGATACATGAAATTCATAGTTAGCATGCCTTCAGGCAGATGAAAATCATATTTGAAGGCTGTATTGGAACTACATCTTTCAAGTACGTAGTTCATGAGGCTCCATTTGGTGTCCATTTCGACATCCAAGTATATGCTGACTTTCACAAAGGGTTTGTCACAAAGATCCTCACACTTTTTCTTCAAGCTTATTGACATCTACATTGCTATTGTATTTGTATTACACGTCAGAGATATAACCAATTTAAGTTTATTTGCAATTGGAATCTCTCTTCATTCTAAATGTTAGGGAGGCATACTACATATCCATTTGTCATGTAGAAGCTCAAAGAGGCTTTACAACTTGTGATATATCTAATAGAGAAAATTTATAATAGATATGTATAAACTACGTGGCTTCATTTAACTCAATCTTTTAAAAATAATTAAAATATAATAAGCATTAGCAGAAATAATTATTCATACCAAAGCAATCAAAATACCATACTTTAAGCAATCAAAATACCATATTTTAAGCAATCAAAATATAGTTGCATTAGCAAAGTTTGATTGTGCAATATTTTAAGCAAATGGGCACCGATTTGCTCAGACAGTGATGTCAAGAAATAACCATCAGCCATGTATTTTTTAGTATTGTGGTAGATCAGTTAAATTATCACAACACAATTATGATATTTAATCAATTAAAGTGTAAGAAAATGTATAACATGGAGTGGAAGTTGAATTGGTTCGTCATGACGTCGTAAATAGGAGGTAATTTCAGCTGCATCCCTCCCTCCCAATCCAGTAAATAGGGAGTGATTGCAGCAGTGTTTCACCTAGAAGCATTTTTGAGTTTGTGAAGATGGCAGCTTTGTGTGGATGTTGTTGGAGTTGTACTGTATGGAGTTTGGAGGCATTAAGTGGTTTTGATTGGTTGGTGATTGGAAGATGTGATTGAGATGTGTTATAGTGTGGTAATGAAACTGTGGTTGGTGAAACAATATGGTAGGGAGTGAGACTATGAAAGGGTGTGTTTTTTTTCCTGATTATGGTGGAAGTGGCAGGTTGTAAAGAAAGTGAAACAAAGGCAAATGCGCAGGTGGTTGCTGATGTAGGGAAGGAGCAGCAATGGTACAGAGAGTGGGTGATTTTTTTGGATGAACTGAAAATAGAAGGGTTGGGGAAAGTAGCAGGGGTGGTGAATTGGTGATTTGTGCAGAGGAGAGTTATGTGCATAGTTCGGGTACGTGCACAGTTATGACAGAAGTTGATAATGTTGAAAGGAGATATTAAGAGTAGAAGCAGAAGTTTTGAAACACAAATGTAAATCACAAAATAAAATTGTAAAACAGAAATTTAACGAGAATTTTGCGTGTTTTTTTATAAATTGAAATGTATAAACCTAAATTATTGAAAATACATAGGACTATAGATGCAGTATTTGAAAACTTACTTCATCATCAAGAAAAAGGTACATAGAATTAACCTTATCCATTTTATTCTTTTATATTATATTATGGCAGTACCGCTTGGCTTAGTTGTTTTGATTACAAAAGAAGCAATAAATATCCTACTGCAATTTGATTTGCAGTTACAATAAATATTTACAATATCTATTGTTATTTTTGTGAAAGCAGTGATTTCTCACGTCTGTGGTTAATTTTTAGCCTTTGTTTGAGCACTCTTCTTACTTTCAATTGTCTATTTGGGTTTCTATGTACTTCAATTTAAAGATAGTAAATGGAACATTATATGCATCTGGGTAAGTTCACTGCTGCACTTATTTCCAAACAAGAGGAGGATATATAATATATCTGATGGCATTTTGTTTTATAGGCACAAAATATATTAAACTAAAACTCATCATAATAAATCAATTAAATTTGAATAAGGTATTACCTTTTTTTGTTGGTACTGGCTTATTCTTATTTCATTAATTCATATGTTTATGGTTGTAATGGTGCTAAATTTCATATGCATATATAAGAAATGGTTGATAGTCAATTAATGATGCTTTGATACAGTTAGGAGGATATGTTATTTTAAAAATAAATTCCCTCGGGAGAAACACTTTGGTTTATTATTTTAATAAGAAAACGTATTACAGATAAAGAAGTCTTGTAACTATAACATTAAGAATACAAAGATACATGGCCTAATATGGAAGTTTGAAATGTCCCCATGATGAGTGCCCTGCTTCAGAATACATAACAGGATGGAATTTCAAACAAAGATATACAGGTCCATCTTAATCTTGAATCAACGATTTTACAAATATAAATATAAATAGTTAGTGTACCATATAGATAGCTTTATTTCTTAATTTGATTCCAAATATGTGCTATAGTGGTGATTAAACAAACTGACCTCTTATGTGCAGTAGTGGTGCTTGCATATATGGTGTTTTGATTCTGGCTTTAATTCAGCTGATACAAGTAAATAGCTGGCTGGGATTCATCCTCATTTAGACAAGAGCATCTGGTTTTGAAGGCTTGAAATGATGTTATTGTCCATATTGTGTATCTATGCTGCATTTTGTTATGCAACATGTACATGTATCATATAGTTGTATGAATCATTTGGTTTTGGGACGAGTATATATATCAACTCACCATTTGTAGTTCAGGTACAATTTTGTTTCTAGTTCAAACTCAAAATTAGTTCAGGTACCATACGTGTCTCTTTCTTTCAGCTTTTTCATATTCCTCGCATGAGCCTTCTTTTGTGTCTTTTAAAGTTAGCGACTAGTACATTACCAAAAAAAGTATTGTTTTAGATTAGTACTTGATCTTACTTTTATGTCTTACTTTTGTGCTACTTTATGCAGATATGATTTGAAAAGACGTCAACGTTGTGTTTCTTGCAAATATTGTGGTCGTTGACATATCTATATGTAATTATGGATGATGATTGAGTTATCTTGTATTTTCTTTTTATTTGGTGTATCACTTCTGTTACATGTCCAAAAATCTTGTCATGAACTTTTTGTTGTAATTTTATTCCTTATGCAAATTGGTCTCATGTGAGTATTTGAAATATTGTGTTCTTAACTATTACGTTTAGGACTTGTTGTACTTTCTCTCATCATGTATTGACCATTAATTAGTAACTTGATATTATCGTAATAGTTTTCGTTTAACTTTGATATATTTGACTCTTTTCATTCGGCTTTTCATTTATTCTTGTGTGTTCAAATGAATATGGATAATGAATAATGTAAATTATGTATTATGGTTTAAATGTAAATATTGTTTGAAGGAAATTTAAAAACTTCAAAATTTGAAGAACATACTTCAAACCAAACGCATTTTTCAGTTTTCATTTTTGAAAATATGTTTTCAAAATACTCCATACCAAACACATTTTTTAAAATAATGAAAGTTGTCAAAATGAAAAACTGAAAATGGCTACAAAATACAAAACTGAAAAATTGAAAACACAAACCAAACGCACCCGAAGTATCTTGTTGTTTGAGGTTAATGAAACTTTTTGAGTTCCAAGTTTTAAGGTTTAACTCCCAGCTAAACATTTTAAGATAATGATATTTATTCACATAACCATGGCACATTCTGTGTCTTATTTATATCGTGTCTCATTTTAGCCTTGAACAACAACGACACAAATAATTGCAGTGTCACATTACCAAAAGACTTGGACATGAACAACTCGCAGCAACTGTTCTGTCCTCATTTCCCCTGTCCTCCGTGTTCCACCCAATCACAGCCCCTGATTTCCATCTTTTGCAGTTAAATCTCTCAATTGTTGAGGGACTTAAACGCAAACAAGCGGAAACTGGGAGATTGAAGGGAAATCTTTTGCAGTTAAATCTCTCAATTGTTGAGGGACTTAAACGCAAACAAGCGGAAACTGGGAGATTGAAGGGACACGGGGACAGGGGAAATGTAGACAGAATCATTCAACAACTGCCAACGGACACAAACAATTACGTTGTCACATCACAAACCAAAACATGAACAAGACATCGCTTATATAACAATATCCACAGGATTAGATAACTGAATTTCGAACGAAAAAAATGATTGGTACCTTCTTGTGGTTATGACATATGCAAGCGTTTCTCATAGTTCGTCATGTAAATATAATAGAAAGAACAAAAGAAACCATCTAACTAAGGAAACACCATACGGAATGAAAAAATACGGAATAAACAAGAAATCGTGGAAAAAGTAAGAAATTACGGAATGAATCGTCGAGAGATGAGAGGCTGAGCGCCGTACTGAACAGTGAGAAGAGCTGAATAGAGCCACACCTTGCCTGAGTTACGCCTATCCGCAGGAGGATCAGCGGAACCCATACCGTGGATCAGCCGGCTGATTTCCCCCCTTTATTACAGAGGTAGACGAAATTAAAATTGGCTGGCTGTTTCGCTACCGATATAATTCTTACTTTATTGCTTTTCTCTGTTGTCGAGTTTTGCGGCTGTTTGAATTGGAGAGGGCCAACCCATCCGTTTGGACTCATAGTGGAAGGAATCCGTCCGTGTCTGTTATGGTAATGGTAACAGCTACCGATACATGATAATTATTACCGTACCAGTACTACTGATACGTCAAAAATAGCACCGTTACCAATGGTAAAATATTCATTGGTATACCGATAAATTGGTATACCGTTGGCTGATAATGGGGAATTTACCAATACAACAAACATTCAAATTTTGTTGCACTAAAATTTGAAAAAAAAAAACAATTATTTTGTTTCTTATTATTACTCTTTGATATTTATATTAGAATTACAACATATTTTAGTTGACATCTAAGTATTTCTTAATCTATCACAGCTTATTTACAATAATATGAGATAATAACATTTATCATCTCAAACTTTGAGCCGAACAAAACTTAAAAAGAATCATCATCATAAATAATAATACAAAATATTCTTAAAAACCATGACGTATCGTTAAGAGTATCTATGGTTAAGGTTTGATCTAATAGTGAAAAATAAATTTAATATGATTGGTAAATTTACCGTTACCACTGGTTTTGACTTTTCTTTACCGCTATATTTACAGTTAACAATGGTAAATTTACCATTACCATACCGATAACATTGGTAAACCAAAGTGGCACAAATTTTTTTTACCAATTACTTGGTATGGTACTGGTAAATTTATCATTACCATAACAGCCCTAGTTGCACCCGTTGTTGCATTCTAAAAAAATTAATTAACAATGGCATCCGCCGCACTATCGTAAAATGAATAAAATCATATGAAATGAAAGTAGGGGTGACTAATCAGAGGAATAGAAGACATTTTTCACTTATTTAGAACATATCATGCAATGCCAATGAATTCTTTATAGACCTTTTATGTAGTGAAAATTATGAAAATATCATCTAACATTTAACATATTCACCCATAATTAATTTACTGATAATATAACGCTTCCTCTTATATCATAAAAAAAAGAAAAAAAAAAGACTACAATGATATGTTTTAGTATTGAAACTTTCCGATCAAAATAATGTTTCGTCAAAATTTTACTAAGAAAAAACTAATGAAAAAAACTTATTACAAATAAAAGAGTAAATGGTAATGTGACAAATCTCAATAGTTTATTACATCACAAGATGTGTAATACTACCCCGCATTTTTAAATTAAATAATAAAATAAAAATTTATGAATTTTTCAGAATTTAGTCGTGGAATTAGCATCACTGCGTCTGTGGCGGTTTCCTGATCATTTAGACCTATGATTTGCAAAAAAACAAATTTAAAACGAAGAAGGTATCTGAAGTTTTAGAACAAACGTGAAAAAGAAAATATAAGAGGAACATAATAAGAACAATAGCTACCAATATTTTTAGTCTTGTGAACAAAAACTAAGTTATGTGAGTTGGTAGAGCATGCGCTTCCTAAGGTGGAGGTTAGAAGCTAGGATCAAAACCACTTGTATAACAGTAATGTATGGGAAGGAAGTAAAATAAAGTTCAGTTGACATAGTATGAGTTGGCTAGGTAAGAGTACGATGTTGTAGAGTAGCAATAATGTTACGCCACATGAATGGTTGTATTTGAACAATCTTATAGCATAAGATACAAATTAAGTAGAGTTAAGTTAGATTAAAATATGACCGCATAAGAATTGTAGCTTTTACGATTACAATTTTTTTTCATTCGAACTTGTTATGATGTAAAGTTCCTTACATAGCAAATTGAGTGATTTTAAGGTATTAGAGTTAAGTGCTAGTGTTTTGAGATATTTGAATTCCTGTTAGTGGATAAGGAAATAGTATGTCAAACATTACATATGAACTTATGATGGTTCCTATTTTTGTCCTATATATATATATATATATATATATATATATATATATATATATATATATTGGCTGTAACGTTGATATTTTTTGTTTTGCATAATGTTTTAAACAAAATTTTCTTTTAAAGGACAAACTTTGCAAAAAAAATTGACGAGAAGTATGAAAAATTTCAAAATTAGGAAGAAGGACACATTTACACTAAAAGTGGAATTCGGTGGTCTACTATCCTTTTTTTGGTTTACAGTAACATTTGTCCTTCTCACTAAATTCTAAATTTTCCATACTTTTCACCAAATTTTTTGTTAAATTTGTCCTTCTCCCTATTTTCCACTATTTTAAATGTGTTTTTTGTTGTAAAAATAGCAGAAAAGTATGGATCGTTTAATATGGTTTAAATTACTTGTCGATTTTTGTTGTGCAATTCAACTATATACGTATATGTGTATATCTTCAAAGAATTGGTACACAAGTTTTTGTCTAGTTCTCTAATACACTTTTTGTTTGTACATGTTAACCTGTTATATATCTATATTGTGTAGTTTAAATTGTTGAATGTAATCACAAAGCTCACCATCTCGCTGAAAGCTATATATTGTATGTACAAACAAAACTATTTGACACTCCTGCCATGTGCCTTCGTGAACTATATTTGGAGACACATTTGACTTTTGTTGGGCAATATCATGTTGCAAAAGTGTGTTTGACGAAGTTATCCACACATTTTTCTCTTCTACATTCTTCTTGACTGACACAATTCTGTAATGATGTCCGACGATACATCGGCTGCAGAATAGGTTTGGAATGATCAATTCAAATCCTATCGACCTTCCAACATTCCCCAACGACAGAAAAAGACCTTAGTTTGTTTTCTTACAGCCGGTTGAAGGAATACATTTTTCTAAAAAAAATATTGTCTCAATAGCTGTTTTTTTAGTTTGTTAAGACTATATATATATATATATATATATATATATAATTATTAATCGGGTTTCTTCTAGAAGGCTAGCCTTGATGGACTAAAAGAAAACCAACCAACACGATTGCTTTGTATCAACCATTAAAGTTGTCAAAGTATCCCTAATAAGTGCAACCAAGTTAGAGGTCGGTTGCTTTCCGTCTCAACCCTTGGTTGGGAATGAGAATTTGGAATGCTCTTGTAAATAAAAAGTTATGTTATATTCATCATCATAGTACATGTAGCAAAGCAAGGTGCCAGACATTCTTCTATATGCTTTGTAACCTATTACCAATAGAATATGTCATATTCCCAGCATATGCAAAGAAGAACAGAAAATGCCAAAGAAATTATTTTTTTGAAGAGGAATATATTGTTTATTAAAGACTGGCCAAATATATTGATTTCATACATGCTAACACTCCAAGTTACAAAACTGAACAAACTATAGTTTACCCTGCAAAATGGAAATATAGGAGAACCACTCGATACAATTATACATCAATGTTGATTTCATATACATTAAAGTAGTCTTACATAATGTAAGTTGCTACATTCTATGACTATCATTTGGAGCTCGAGCGTACATCAATACCATTTGGATGCAGAGATCTCAAAAGAAATTGGAATGTTCATGCAAGTGCATTGTCAACGAACTCTATTCGCATCCCATGGCCTAAGCTTGTATGATCTTCCTATCATGCTTCATTTTGTGATTTACACTTCCATCTTAGCATGTATACTTTGGAAAGTAATCTAAGAATGACCTGTCCCCAAGCGTGTCAACGGCCTTCGAATAAAAATAGCCTCACAATATCCTTTGTAATTGCCGAGATCCTTCTATAATTTCCTCATTATCACATGCTAAATGTCAAAGCAAATACCAAAAATATACAATTTCATGAAAATCGTACTTGAAGACTTCTCTACGGGTAAATGAAAAAAAAAGGTGACCGTTATATATCTTTTTAAACAAAAAACAAAATACATTATCAATAATTTTTCGTTACATGCAACATGCTTATTTCTCTATAGTTATAGCCTGATATGGCACGGTATAAATCTTTAAACCAATATTCTTCATTATCTGCCGGACTTGATAAGCAATATCCATTATCCTCCTCTTCATATAGTCCTCTTCACTAATTTACCACCAACCGAACAATCTACTCACCGAACATGAATGGATCAAAGACTTGACATTTGGCAATGATTTACATATTGTTGTACAATACATAAACTATTTTATTAAGTTTCCAATTTTTTATTTATTCCAATTACACATTTCAATGAGCTATTTTGTAACTACATACATCACAATGTTAATTATTTAATTTTTTATGTTTTGCCATTAAAGCTTATTATATTGCACATCTAGCTTATGTTATACATGTACTTCGCATTTGACATTAGGTTAACCACTTGTTGGAACAATAAACGCGAATATAGCAGGTTACACTATCTGTAACATGGTATCATTAGCTAGAAAAATAATTAAACAATAAAGGCATATTACACTACAAACGACTATAACCATTTGTACATTAAAAAAATTAGACAGCTATATCCTGAATGGTAAATGAGCCAAACATAGTATGAAGGTGATCAAAATATTAACATATTACACTATGATTAGATTTCGTTATATTATATGACAATACCCTCAACTTCTATCATTTTCTAGTATTACTCAGGCTTAGGCATCTCTCTATACACACACACACACACACACACACACACACACACACACACATAGATGGATGTGAGTATAACTAAACTTAATATTTGACATATTAAGCAATGTTAATATGAACTAACGATTACCACGTGCCTCTGAAAAAAAGCTGACCATGATATAAGAAGCATAGTCAGAGTGAAGTGAACAAACACATATTTGCCTTAAGATCTACGTGATTATTATTGCACTGAACTAAACAGCCATAATATTGATGCATTGGTACAAATATTTTAAAATGTTGTCTAAATGGCACCAAAGCAAATACCTCTTCACTATAGAGCCTTGGTGGAAAACCTTTCATGGGCAAAAATATCGTTTGGATCGTCAAAGAAGAGAAGTAGAATAAGGCCACTCGACAATGCTAAAAGAGCAGTTGAATAAGGACTTTTGCCACATCCATGGATACCTTCTATCATAGAAAGTCAGCACTGAGTCCAAACGTTTGTTTTCGATATTTAAACATATACCAAAATTAGACAGTTTGAAAATTAATTAAACATATATAATCCTTAAATAAGGAAATAACGCTTTTCAATGAACTCAAGTGCTACCATGCTCAAAACCAATTTGACATACATTTTTTCTGTACATTTGATAGTGAGTGTTAAAGTGGTTAATTTGACACTATTACCTAGCCACAGTAACAGTCAGTTGGTGTTGTATTGATATCCACTTTTTAAAAAAAAAATCATCGGTTAGTTGTTAAATCATAAAAAAATGATTGGTGATTTAAGAATATGATAAATCAATTAGTAAAAGCCTAAGCAATCTATCAAAATAAAAATTAAATCAGGCTTTTATGACTTGATGCAATAAGTAATATAACAGTTGATGAACTAACTATTTAACTTAAGAGATGCAGGAAGATAAATAGTAAGCATGTAGGCATCAAGATGAAGCAAAACTCAATTCAACTTCTCTTAGTGTACTAATTATCCTACAAAAAATATATAAAATGTTTGTTACAAAAAAAATGCAAATAGTAGATGATAAATTGATAAAAATATAATGCAAGTAGTGAAAATAATAATCCAAGCAAGGCATGACATAATAATTATGTTACCTTTTATATATAACTACAAATATTTATCCACTTGGCATCCGTCAATTAATTATTTTACACTTATAAATTTGGATGAATTAATTTTTAAATATTTTAACAAATACCTATTTTTCTTAGAAGAAGCAGCTAGATAAAGTGTGTAAGCATTACTAAGAAGAAAAGTCTAAGTAAACTCTTTCGATCATATTACCAACCGAGTCAGAAAATTTTGATTCGTCCTTCTTGGAGCTTAGTATTATTTGATTAATTTACCTCTCCCTAAAATACAATTAGTTGGTTCGGTTTATCAATCAAGGGATAATATTCTTAATTTACTAAAAATTAGAGTAACATGTGAGTGAATATAAAAATACATTGTAAAATTTGATAGTGTTACTGTTAAATACATGTAAAGCATGACTTTTTTTAATTAAAATCTACTATTGTTCATCATCATATTCTAAGATATCTTAGCAAGAATTAATGTTAATGGACCAATTAACTCAATAAGATAACAAAATTACATTAATTTATGGGTTACGGACTTGATTTTTAAACTTTTTTCAAACAAAGTGTAAACAATAGAGTTGAATTTCATTAAGGTGTTCTAACATACAACAACAAAGAAGAAACATGTACCTATTGTATTATAATGATCTAAAACTGTATGATATCATCATCGTCAACCCAATGCTTAGAGTTTATATGATATAAAACAAATGTTTAACTCAAAAACAGTTATCTTAAAAGAAACAACGTAAATAAATTGCTAAATTATATTGCTTCACTTGAAGTAAATAGTAGGCCAAAGATCATAAAATGTAATGGCTTTTCTGAGTTAACATAATGAATTTGAGTTAACGGAAGATTAGCATAAGTCGTCAAATAAACAAAGGAAAACTGGTTGTAGTAACACTGACCATTTATGAAGGCTTTCAATAAAAAAATAGTATACTTTTTCGAATTGTGTTTCTCTTCCTGTTTTATTACCAACTTGCATCTAATTCATAGAAGTACATGCTTCACCAACTACAAATTGGATTATTGAATTGTATGATTATAATGATTTTCCAAACAATGTATTTGTAAGAAATAATCATAACAATGAAGACTTTGATTAAATAATCAAGCAATTAAAAAAAATGCTGTTGACCAATGAGTAATCTATACGTGTACCACCATATATCCATGTTTTTAAGGATCCAGTTCTTCCATAAATGTCCTCAGCAACAACAGAGATTGTTGTTCTGTAAAATCAAAAGAAATGTAATCTATGAACATCCGAATAGAGATTAATGTTCTTATATCAAATATAACCTTAAATAGAGAGAACCTGAAGGTGAAACCCAATGTGTTTATAGATAAACCCAACCACTGCAGAATGATTCTCAAAATCTTTGATGTTCTATAAAACGGAAATAAATATAATCCTACAAAGAACCAGATAGGAATTATAGTCCTTGCATGAAATAGTAATCTCAAAGAGAGAAAGAGAGAGAGAGAGAGAAGAAACCTGAGCTGGAATTCATTGTCTCCACTATAAACCCATCCAACATAGAGAGATGATTTCAGAAAACAAGCACAATAAAATATACATGTTTCAAATAAAGATATAATTTAAACCACTTACATGTTTCAGTTGGATTAATTTTGTTTTGAACAACTTATATAGTGGAAGAAGAAGAGGAGGGTTTGATGATATGCATTACAGAAGAAACGGTCTGGAACAAAGGGGCGAAGAAGTGGGTTGAATCGTGGAGGAATGGGCATAAAAGTAGTGCATAGACAATTGACTGATATAACCTTATTGTTATGCCGTGAGTTTTAGTTTACAGGAATAAATAGAATGGGCAGATTTGGAAGCATGAAAAAGGCTTCAAAAAGGAAAGTATTTGTATTATATATAAGATATGTGTGTGTGTGTGTGTGTGTGTACATATGTGTGTGTGTATATACGTGTGTGTGTGTATTATACAAAGTTCTCAACTAAAATGATTTATCCTAGACCGCCATAGACCAACATAATAACTACGCAATTTTTAAAAACATATATGGTAAAGAGGCCCAGCATGAAGGTGAAGACGACGTGCCTTACATCGAGGAATTCAGGAAGAAAGATGTTTTGATTATGGAAAAACTAGAGGTGTTACATGGAGGGAAGCCTCTAGAAATCAAAATTGAGTCAGGTTTTATCTCTGCTGAATCCTTATAGATTATCCTTCCTCCTAGCGACTTGCAATCAGAAGTGCCTAGCGCAGGTGTGTCGACCGAGGAGGCAGAGTCTTCTGGGAGAGAGAGGAGGTCCAAAAGAAAGATGATCCTCCTAAGTTAGGGGCTGAAGAGTTCTCCGGTGACAAAACTCGAAAGCAAATCATGAAAGAGTCTAATCTGCAAGCAAAGAATAAACCAAATACTTAGTCAATTTTTATTAATATAATCTTTGCTTTGTTAGCCTGTTATGTTTGTACGAGTGTAGCCCTCATGTTTTGACTTTGACTTTGTATAAACCTGCATTTCACTTGTGAATAAAATAGTCATTTTTTTGCAAGTTTACTTCACTTTCCATTCAATGTACTTATGAGTTTACTAAGTCTCAATCAGCTTTTAAGCAAATTTTCTTAAGGTAAGTAAGTGCTTAAGATTAGAGGCAGTTTGTATGCCCCCAACTAACTTTGAGTCACGCAGCGTATTCGAAGTTAATTTTCAAGTCTGCACTTATACCTCCAGTCTCGGGCAAGCTTCGCTAAGGAGCCAGCTTTCTCATTCTGCTCCCGTGGGATATACGATACGCAATAATATTCAAACCTTACCAATAACTCTTTAACCCGATCAAGATAGGAGGCAAGTCTTGCCCCTTTGTTCTGGAATTCCCTCCTGATTTGAAATATGATGATCTGGGGGTCGCAAAAGATGCCAATCGCTCTCACCTCCAATTCCTTCACGAGTTTAAGCCAGGCAATCAGGACTTCGTTCTAGGCTTCATTATTGGTCGCCAAAAAGTCCAACTTTAACGCATAGAAAATCGATCATTCCTCTAGAGTTAATAAAAAAACTCTAGCACCAGAAGGTTGATCGTTACGAGCTTCATCAGCAAATTGCTTCCATATGGCAGTTGACGGATCAACTTCTTCAATGTTGTCTACTAGAGTCATAACTCTGCAATGAAGTCCGTCAGTGTTTGCCCCTAAGTGATCCTCCAAGAAATGAATGTAATATCGAACTGACTTAGTTCAATATTCCACTTAATTAAGCAGCCTTCTAAATGACTCAGGTTGCTAAAGGACCCGTCGTAGTGGCTGCTCAGTGTACACCTTGATGGGATAAGCTTGGAAGTAGTGACATAACTTCCTCGAAGCAGTTAGGTGGCTGTAAGCGAGTTTTTTGATCCTTGGGTAATTAGGCTCTACCCCTGCCAATCTCTTACTTACATAGTACACTGGTCTGTAACGACCCGCCTTTTTGCTCGATTCTTGCCGGTAATTAAATCAACTTAAATCGTTCACAAAGACGGATAGTTATGGGTGCAAACATATAATTGAACACAAAGAACAAAACATTTCATTTCATTACAAAAATTTTACATCAGAGTTACAGACAAATCAGAGTATATCATAAGCTCAGCGGAAACCACTTGCTCTCAGCGGAAGAAGAAAAGGCAAACAAGACTCTAGCTCCGATCAGAAACGAACGCTGAAACTAAACCTGCAAACTAAACTACTAGCTTCCCGTGCAAAAATCTATGGCCACCCAGAGTTTAGGTAAGGGAACAATAAACTCCAAGTCAGTCATGGGACTAGTGTGAGAACTCAAAATAGTTATCATTCAGGGTTTATTTTAAAGTTCGGAAAATTCACCGGACCACGCCGCTAATACGGAACGGGTTTACTCTATGTAAATTCCCGTGCACAGAAATCCGTAATGGCTTTGGAAAAATGAAGCTATCATAAGCTCGTCCCATATCACACAATGCAAACGCACACCAGATGGGCGAGTTTTGTCTTATGATAACCAAAAATGCTTTTATACGTAAAAATTCTCTTTTAATATTAGTACTAGTGCATAGTGTCGAAAACCATTTCACAAATAAATATATAAATCTTAGCAAGCATAGTGACTATGCCCACATATATAGTTTACAAACAAACCGAACGGCTCGTATTGGTTATTGGGTTTCCAACGTGATGGTTCCTAGCACGAAAGATCATTGGAGGACACGAAACTAAGTATTCGCGGTTAACATCTAGACAACGGACACCCAATACATAGCGCAAAAGTATATATCCCGTATAAAATCCAGACATCGGACACTATATATACTTTATTCCCTCGGGTTTCGAGGTAGATCTACCGCCGCAGCTTTCGATTTTCACTAGAGATTATGTATACAACCTAACCACCAGTTTACCATCAATCCAGGGTGTGAGGCGTTGAGGTCACGATATACAAAAAGCTACCCTTCGATAAGCCATGCTTTGATCATCACTAGCTCGTTTCATAACTTGAGTATGCCACATCGACGATTCACAACATGTCACTGATTACTATCGATACGTACGCTCTAAGTTCGTATGACTTAGAGACGTGGATAATATATTGCCACGATTCTGGTATATATTAACAGAAATTAGTGCTACGCAGTCAATTTCAATGTCAGACACACAATCCATACAATTCCGTTCTGGGTCTGAACGAAACAACAATTCGAAAATCTCCAAATATATCCGGATCTCATGCCACTTATAACCTCGTATTGGGTGATCGACCCAAATGAGACATTAGCAGGCAATCTGAATAACTCGATGATTTTCGGTCTTCATTTATCGATTCCCAAGTTTTCGGTTCCTTCACAACGTCGTATTATTGGTTGGAATGGTTTCGAACATATATTCGATCCCGGTCTTTCTAAGTAATAAGCGCTTTTTAAAACAATAGTTGTGGATCATTTCGGATTAACCAACTAAATATCCCTCCGAATCGTTATCGATTCAATTATAATCAAGGTTGGATTTATTCCAATTTCGCAAATCTTGTTATCATCTTAACCTTTTCGTAAAATTAAATATTCATTTCGAATCTTATGTTTCAGAACAAAATTCCTTTATTCGTTGTTATCTTTTCATAAGTTTCAAAATTTTCAAATCTAGACTTAGTTTAGATTCCATTTACGATAATTCAAACTATTCATATTTCAAAAGGGGATATACTTCTCACATCAAATATCACAATCATTCGAATCTGTTCATATTTAACCTACAATATATTTCATATTGAGGTATCATAATCATTTCAAAGTTGACTTCATATTCATATAGGATATCCCCTGAAATTACAATATCATAATTCTTCTGAAATTGGATTTTATTCAAACGAGAATATGTTTTATTTTGAATTGCAACTTGAATTAACGGTTTAAATAAAAAACAATTCCAATTTAGGAAGAATTTACAAATATTTAAATAACTTGAAAATAGATAATTTTAAATGAAAAATCCTTTTATGGGAATATTTTATATATATAATAAAATAATTAGAGTAAAATAAAATGGTTAAAACACTATATATATACATATATGAAATGGTTTACTAAGATAATCTTAAAAATATAAATAAATAATCTTTAAACAATAAAGGATATAATATAATTTTTCCAGACTATAGGTACATGTATATATATAGTTAACTCTTCTAAAACTATAATTGTTTCCTTCTTCCAAATTCCAACAACTTAAAATTCATATTCCATCTTTGTTGAAGTTTATTCATTTTCATATCTCGATTCAAAACAATATTCAAATCTGACCTCTCAAATCTGAATTCACATTTATTCAATTCGAGTCTCGAAAGTTCAAGTAGTATCTATAGTCCTTTCCATTAAATTTAAAGAGAATTATTAAATTCGGCTTTAACAATTAAATTTTGGGTACTAAAAAAATCATATTTAAATCTCATTTCAAATTTTTAGTAATTTATATAAGCCTGTTATTCGATTTCCTTTACGGTTGCCGAACCGCACGTATAACAACCTTTCCAAATTTTTATTTAACCATAACGGATCGGTTAATTGACTCGGTAAGGTATCAAAAGGATCATAGTTAACCTAAAATACGTTCGAAAAATGTTTACCTATTTTCCAGAAAAAAAATTATAGTAAAATTCTATGAAATATTTCCGGATTGCACGTATAGAAACTGGAAGATCATTCTAAACCGATATTTAATTATAATTAATATTCGAACATTGATCGTTTAAGTAGCTGAACTACAAACCATCTACTGCTTTTCCAAAACAAACATTGTTTTATCTAAATTAATTTAAATCAAAATATATCAAAATTTATATTTAAACAAAACAATTTTAAAATTTTAAATACTTAATCAATGTATATAAAATTTCATATGTATAATATTTTAAACCTTAATATTCAAAAGAGATTTTGTAAAATCTTATGTACTATATTAAATAACATTTGAACGAATCATTTAAAATAATTTTATTAAATCTTACATATATATATATATTAAACATATTCTTAAAATAAGCTTTATTTTGCAAAATCATATTTGAACTTCATTAAACCCAATTTAAATATTAAGAAATCCGTATCTCTGAAATATAATCAATATAAATCTTAATATCCGAAATAAATTAGTAAAATCTTTATACTTTACAAAATCTTATCTTTTAAATCCCTTTAATTACTTATTAAAAATAAATATTCAAAAATCTTTATAAACTAAATATTTTCAAAATTGAAATTTTTACCAATACAAAATCATATTTATTTATTCAAGACTCAAAATTTATTTCTAAACTTTATTAAATCCAAATTGAATATATATTAAAACGTCGAAAGTTTTGGGCCGTTGCAATCTCCCCCCCCCCCCTTAAAACTTTTCATCCTCGAAAAGGAGAGAGTGCAAAAATATACATGTATATATAAAAAAATAAAAATAAAAATAAGATTTCAAAACTAGAAAATTCCTTATAAATTAAGATCCTCAAAATAATTTTATTAAACCAAGTTGCAAATAAATAAAACTTAAAATCAAAGTATAAGTAATTTCTTTGACCTAAATCCCGTTTTATTTTTAAATCCTTCGAAATACTATATTTTTCTTTCATATCAAATTATATTTGCATTGGGATTTTGAAACCAAAATCATTTCGAAAATTTCAAATATTTTACGATAAAACGACATAAAACGTTTATGTCTCAGGTCGAGAGGTTTCTCCCAATGACAAGGCCACTAGGCACGGCCTACACGTATCGATATAAATAAATAATGTCCCTCCAGACATCATTCCTTTCTTTAGTCATGGGTTACTCGAATCTTGATAACATATAATTTCATTTCATATCCCGAAGTCATAAATCATTTCGCAACAGTATTTTACAAACATTTTCAAATCATGTTCAAAATCTCGGGATTTCAAGTCGTCGAACTTTACATCCAAGTACTTGGAAAAAAATTACTTCGTTCACTATTTGGAAATCAAAATTTTCACTTTTCACTATAATTTTGCTTAAATCCGGTATTGTACCAATTTGAATTTTCCAACTCCCAAATCACAGGTTTTTTTAAACTATTTAAATCAATATACATATATAACTAATCATTTATTTAAGAAAACCGACGAATCAAGTTAAATCCTTCAAAATTTCCGAAAGTATTCAAAAGTAGTTAAGGGTTTTGCCTAAGTCATTACCAGCCCAAAACCATTATTATACCAAATAGTTTATGAACTTTACTTAAGTTTTAATACAAATCCAACGTTTCGTTAATTACCGCTTTAAGGGTTTTACTGACTTAAGTTATGGCATCTATACTAGATTTCAAATGCTTACCAGTCAAATTTTATTTAATTTATTCCTTATTCAATTTCAAATTCAATTTAAACATTACTTATTTAAATTTCTCTTACCTATTCGACTTATTCTAATTGATCAATTGTTTTATTTAAAAATTTATCCAAACATTTCAAATGTTTATCTAACGGTTTGAAGTAATTCTCGACGTTTACATCTGGATCATATGGTCATCCCACTTTCGAAACTCAAAAATAATCACTGATGATGTCTGGATCATCAACAGAATTATCTTCCAGCAACTAGAATGTGATTCCATATCTATCTAGTACATATTGGACTTCGTATATACGTTAGCTAGGCATATAATCAAAATCCTTACATACTAGATAGTCCAATCTCGACGTACAGGAGTATACTCAAAACCTTTATAATACACTATACTCCAAAACGATTTACATGGTTTCAAAATAATTTATATTTTCAAAAATACGCTCTCTCAATCTTAATACTCTAGAATCTCATTCCATGGCATTTCTAACCCTATCTCTAATGAGATATTTTAACTCTGGTGAGTCCTATCTTTTGTTCAAATATGTTGTACCTCACAGCTTTGCATAAACCAAAGCTCTGATACCAACTGTAACGACCCGCCTTTTTGCTCGATTCTCGCTGGTAACTAAACCAACTTAAATCATTCACAAAGACGGATAGTTATGGGTACAAACATATTTGAACTCAAAGAACAAAACTTTTCATTTCATTACAAGAAATTTACATCAGAGTTACAAATAAATCAGAGTATATCATAAGCTCAGTGGAAACAACTTGCTCTCAGCGGAAGAAGAAAAGGCAAACAAGACTCTAGCTCCAATCAGAAACCAGCGCTGAAACTAAACCTGCGAATTAAACTACTAGCCGTCCGTGCAAAAATTTATGGGCACCCAGAGTTTAGGTTAGGGAACAATAAACTCCAGGTCAGTCATGGGACTGGTGTGAGAACTCAAAATAGTTATCATTCAGGGTTTATTTTGAAGTTAGGAAAATTCACCGGACCACGCCGCTAATGCAAAACAGGTTTACTCTATGTAATTCCGGTGCACATAAATCCGCAATGGCTTTGGAAAAATGAAGCTATCATAAGCTCGTCCCATATCACACAATGCAAACGTACACCAGATGGGCGAGCTTTGTCTTATGATAACCAAAAATGCTTTCATAAGTAAAAATTCTCTTTTAATATTAGTATTAGTGCATAGTGTCGAAAACCATTTCACAAATAAATATATAAATCTTAGCAAGCATAGTGACTATGCCCACATATATAGTTTACAAACAAATCGCGAATAACTGGTATTGGTTATTGGGTTTCCAACGTGATGGTTCCTGGCACGAAAGATCATTGGAGGACACGGAGATAAGTATTCCCGATTAACATCCAGACAACGGACACCGAATACATAGCGCAAAAGTGTATATCCCAGATAACATCCAGATATCGGACACCGTATATACTTTATTCCCTCGGTTTTCGAGGTAGATCTACCGCCGCAGCTTTCGATTTTCTCTAAAGATTATGTATACAACCTAACCGCCCGTTTACCATCAATCCGGGGTGTGAGGTTCGTCGAGGTCACGATATACACAAAGTTACGCTTCGATAAGCCATGCTTTGATCATCACTAACTAGTTTCATAACTCGAGTATGCCACATCAACAATTCACGACATGTCACTGATTACTATCGATACGTACGCTCTAAGTTCGTATGACTTAGAGACGTGGATAATATATTGCCACGATTCCGGTATATATTAACAGAAATTAGTGCTACGCAGTCAATTTCAATGTCAGACACACAATTCATACAAGTCCGTTCTGGATCTGAATGGAACAACAATCCAAAAATCTCCAAATATATCTAGATCTCATGCCCCTTATAACCTCGTAATAGGTGATCGACCCAAACGGGACATCAGTAGTCAATCCGAATAACTCGATGATTTTCGGTCTTCATTTATCGATTTCCAAGTTTTCGGTTCCTTCACAACGTCGTATTATTGCTTGGAATGGTTTCGAACATATATTCGATCCCGGTCTTTCCAAGCATTAAACGTATTTTAAAACAATAGTTGTGCATCATTTCGGATTACCCAACTAAATCTCCCTCTGAATCGTTATCGATTCAGTTATAATCAAGGTTGGATTTATTCCAATTTCGCAAATCTCGTTATCGTCTTAACCTTTTTCTGAAATTAAATATTCATTTCAAATCTTATGTTTCAGAAATAAATTCCTTCATTCGTTGTTATCATTTCATAAGTTTCAGAATTTTCAAATCTAGATTTAGTTTAGATTCCATTTACAATAATTCAAACTATTCATATTTCAAAAGGGGATATACTTCTCACATCAAATATAATAATCATTCGAATCTGTTTATATTTAACCTACAATATATTTCATATTGAGGTATTATAATCATTTCAAAGTCGGCTTCATATTCATATAGGGTATCCTCTCAAATTACAATATCATAGTTCTTCCGAAATCAGGTTATATTCAAACGAGAATATGTTTTATTTCGAATTGCAACTTGAATTAACGGTTTAAATCGAAAACAATTCCAATTAGGAAGAATTTACAAATATTTAAATAACTTGAAAATAGATAATTTTAAATGAAAAATCCTTTTATGGGAAAAACTTATATATATATACAAAAAAATAATTAGAGTAAAATAAAATAGTTAAAACACTATATATATATACATATATGAAATGATTTATTAAGATAATCTTAAAAACATAAATAAATAATCTTTAAACAATAAAGGATATAATATAAGTTTTTCCACACTATAGGTACGTGTATATATATAGTTAACTCTTGCAAAACTATAATTGTTTCCTTTTTCCAAATTCCGACAACTTAAAATTCATATTCCAGCTTCGCTGAAGTTTATTTCATTTTCATATCTTGATTCAAAACAATATTCAAATCCGACCTCTCAAATCTGAATTCATATTTATTCAATTCGAGTCTCGAAAGTTCAAGTAGCAACTATAGTCCTTTCCATTAAATTTAAAGAGAGTTATTAAATTTGGCTTTAACAATTAAATTTTGGGTACTAAAAAAAATCATATTTAAATCTCATTTCAAATTTTGTAGCAATTTATATAAGCCCGTTATTCGATTTTCCTTTAAGGTTGTCGAACCGCACGTATAGCGACATTTCCAAATTTTTATTCAACCATAACTGGAAAATCATACGTTAGAATTTTAAAATTTCTTTTCTATTCAAAATTTATTATTAATAGAATTCTGACGTTTCTCGTTTCACGTCAATCCGAATTTAAACGCTCAAAGTAGTTTGAAAAGTTAAAACCGATATTTATGAACTGTCGCTACACGACACATTCAATTCGAGCTATATAACGAATAAATATAAATCAGCTAATTTCTCCTAAAATAAACTTAAACTTCCATAATTTAAATTTAAAACCATATTCTGATAATATTTTTAAATTTATTTTTGAGTCACAAAATCACTTTACTTAAAATTTTCATTTCATACCAATTCGATTTCAGAATTGCTTCACCAATATCGGTTGATCAAGTTAGATTGCAAATAATTGAAATCTAATTCAAATTTATATTCATTCACCAGATCTCCATCTGATTTACATATAGACTACTGCCATAAGTCAGTTTGTATACTTGAACTTAGCATTCCAAACCAAATTCCACATCTTTTCCAGTCAATATTTTATATTCTCATTTGAATAACTGTATTTCAAAATATCATTTGAATTTCAAACATTCATTTAAATTTAAATCTAATAATTATTCCTTAAAACTCGTTCGATTCCAATCATTTTCATAAAATCCATTATTTATATACAAAATTCGAAAATCTCATTTTCTTCTAAATCCCAAACTAGTTTATTCCAAATATATTTTTCTTCGAATATTGTTTAACTATTTAAGACTTTCAAACCAATTTAATATTCCAAATAATAAATTTTCAATAATAAACATTATCTGCATGACAAGGAGATTTAGCCCGATTATCGAAAAATTCCACAACTATGGTGTGTGACACAACTATAGACAAATCAAAATCAACCATACAAGCATGCAGTCATTCGTCATAAACACAACAAATTTCCAACAATAGATTTAACTATGCGCATGGCGTTACGGTCAATAACGCTCTGTGTTCAAATGTGTTTAACTAGATAACAACCTTTTCAAACATCGCATGCAACCATTCATATCCACAATTAACATCAACTAAATTTAATTATCGACACGTTATAACTACTATCTATATTAATTAAAAATAAATAAATAGTTAATTTTACGGTTCTCACCTGCATGCCTCCAAATCCCTTTACTGTCGGAACTCCGTATCAACTACAACACTTGACGGGCGATGCTATCGCTTTGCACACTGTTTCTTTTATACCGTCAACGTATATGTAAATATAACTATTTAAAACTTAACTTTTTTCCTCTCAACACAATATGCCCAAAGCTGTCACGACTGAACCGAAACAAATCTGGATGGTCGGATAGCTTTCTGACAAGTCACAAAAGGGAAATATGGTTTGCGTGGTATTTACACAAGGGAAGTGGATAGTTTTTTATTTTTCTTCTTCTTTTGGAAGCAGATGGTTTGCTCTTTTTTTTAATAACCTGCGCATGCAGGTTAAGGAAAGGAGAGACAAACCCGAAGTGGATAGTTGGGCTTCACTCGAGGGATGATGGTCGGAGTAGATTGCATGTGGAGATGCGAGTAATGGTGGAGCCGATGGGAAGGGAACCGTATTGTTTTTGAGGGAGGAAGGCTCGGATGCCTTAAGGGTGAAAGGGAAGTGAAGCACGAAGAGGGAAGGTGTGGTCTGGGTGGCCATGCAGTTTGTCAAGTCGGCATCGAGATTATGTATTCAGGCTTCTGCCTGTGAAGTAATGGCAGAGGGAAGGTTATTGGCGAATGAATAGATGATCGGAGGGGACTGGGATGGTCGTTGGTCGGAGAGGGGAAGGAGGATGGGTCGGAGTTCAGTGGCGGGTGGAGGTGAAGATCAGAATTGGGTACGTGCGTGGCGGTGATGCCTTGAAGGAGGAAATTTGCGGTGAGATGGAAAAGGGACCGAATAGATATGAAGGGGAGAAAAGGAGTTTGAGGATTTGCAGCCGTACATGGAAAAAGAAGATAATGACGAGGCCGAGGGAAAAATATAGCATGCGCCGTTCAAATGGAAAGAGAAGTTTTGTTTTCGTAGGGAAGAAAACATTTGCCCTCCCCTTTCTTATCTGCCTTGAACTTTAGAACATTGTATCGGGAGAAGGAAGCTATGCACGTGTCAAAAATTCAGAAGAAATTAGATAGGTGTTGGCTCAAGTATACATGCAAAATTTTCTGAGGTGCCACCTAAAGCTTCCAGGCTAACTAAAAAGGATTGATATAGCCGAAAGTATTATTTCAGAGGTTCTAACTTAACATACCATTTGCATTATTATTAACGATGAACAACACATAAATAAAATTGTAATCGTGTACAACGACGAACTCTGTTCACAAAACAATAATAAAACGGACCAGTTAATTGATCCGGTAAGGTATCAAAAGGACCACAGTTAACCCAAATACGTTCGAAAAATGTATGCCTATTTTCCAAAAAAAAATTACAGTAAAATTCTATAAAATATTTTCGGACTGCGCGTACGAAAACTGGAAGATAATTCTAAACCGATATTTAATTATAATTGATATTCGAACACTGATCGTTTAAGTAACTGAACTACAAACCGTCTACTGCTTTTCCAAAACAAACATTGTTTTATCTAAATTAATTTAGATCAAAATATATCAAAATTTATATTTAAACAAAACAATTTTAAATACTTGATCAATCTATATAAAATTTCGTATGTATAATACTTTAAACCTTAATATTCAAAAGAGATTTTGTAAAATCTTATGTACTATATTAATTAACATTTGAATGGATCATTTAAAATAATTTTATTAAATCTTACATATATATATATATTAAACATATTCTTAAAATAAGCTTTCTTTTGCAATCATATTTAAACTTCATTGAACCCAATTTAAATATTAAGAAATCTGTATCTCTGAAATATAATCAATATAAACTTTAATATCCGAAATAAATTAGTAAAATCTTTATACTTTACAAAATCATATCTTTTAAATCCCTTTAATTACTTATTCATAATAAATATTCAAAATTCTTTATAAACTAAATATTTTCAAAATTGAAACTTTTACCAATACAAAATCATATTTATTTATTCAAGACTCAAAATTTATATCTAAACTTTATTAAATCCAAATTGACTATATATTGAAACGTCGAAAGGTTTGGGTCATTACATGGACGCTGAACCCAATTTTCTACATGACTAAATGTTGAGCTAAGGGAATGCAAGAATACTGCCAGATATACAAATAAGTCTTCATGATCAATCGGCTTCGACATTATAGGAGTCCTCTCCAGATTATTCAGCATGTTCTGGAATGCTTGACACAGTCTGGAGTATAAGAAAATTAGTGCTTTCCTTTCTTTATCAAGTCGAAGAAAGGAATGCACTTGTCAGTGGCCCTGGATATAAATCTGCTCAGAACCACTACCTTCCCATTCAGGCTTTGCATGTTTATGATCTTTTAAGGCTCCTGAATTTTTCGTATGTCTTCTATCTATTCGGGGTTGTCGTTGATCCCGCGATGAATTGATGATGCAACCCAGAAATTTCTTTGATGCAACGCCGAAAGAGCATTTCAAAGGATTGTGGTTCATCCCGTATTAGCGAAGAATACTAAACACTTCCACTTGGTCATCAATATAGTTTGTCGATTGTCTCGAATTCTGGAACATGCAGTTGACCAACCGTTTATATGTCGCTCCGGCATTCTTCAATCCAAACAGCATGACCACATAAAAATACAACTCAAGGTTTGTTATAAAGCTAATATGCTCCTGATCATGCACATGCATGGGGATTTGATTGTATTTGGAGTACTCACCCACGAAGGAGAGAAGCTCATATTCAGCCATTGAATCTACACGTTGGTCAGTTCTGGATAACAGGAAACTGTCTTTGGAACAAGCCTTATTCAAGTCTGAGAAATCAATGCATGTCCGCCACTTTTCGTTGGACTCCTTCACGAGTACCGGGTTTGATACCCAATCAGGGTATAGTGAACCTCGGATAAACTCGTTGCTCTTAAGCTTATTTGCTTCTTCCTTCAATGATGCCGACCTTTCGGGACCGAGCATGCGCCTCTTCTACTTCACCGGGATGTACATCGGATCGATTTTGAGTAAATGGCTCATGATGGTCGACAATATCCCACACATGCCAACATGGGCCCGGGCAGACATTTCAGGGTTTGCGTGGAGAAAGTTTGTCAGTTCCCTTCCCGAGGGTGTCCAAGATGAGATAAGATTTTCAAGACCTTAGAAGGGTCGTCGTTATCAATTGAGATCTCCACCATTGTCTCATTGAGGGTCGCCTTTGGTATCCTGATTCCTATTCTTTTTTAAGATCAATGTCATTGAATTAATGGTTTTGTTGTCCGATCTAGGATTTCCCCATTACTTGTTATGCGATGGCGACCCCGATGTGAAGGGAATTATCCACAGCCTTTCCCTTCTCCTTGCTAAGGGCTTCCCTCCATTCAGCTAAGTAACATTCACATCCTGCTACTTGGTCTCCTCGCACAACTTTGACTCCATTCTCAGTCGGAAACTTCAATGGAAAGCACCAAGGAGTTATGCATGCTCTGAACTCAGCAAGGGTCGGTCGGCCCAAAAGAGCATTGTATGAAGAGTTAATGTCCAACACGAGAAATGGGAGGATCTGCACTCTCCTACGGTCTCCCTCACCCAACTTTACCGGTAATTAAACCATTCCTACTGGTTCATTTGCAGAGCCATTGAGGCCATGTATTTTATCCTTACACGGTTTCAAGTCTTTCGCCTCCAACATCATCTGGTCGTAGGCTCTCTTTAAAAAAATTCATGGAACTCCGACAGTCGACAAAGACTTACCGTACCAAAGCAAGGTCAATCATGTCCGAATCACTAAAGGGTCATTACTTGGGGCCTCCACCATATCTGTATCTTAGTTTCTGAAGACGACATCATTCATCGTCGTCCTCCTTCGCTTTATGGGTGCAGCTTCCTCCGCAATGTTGCATTCTTCATCCTCAGCATGCTTCACCGCGTTAACATACTGCTACATAGTCTAAAGACTAAAACCAACTGGATGCGGTCCACCTGCAATGGTGTTAATAACATTTACTTTGTTCTTTTACTCGGCGACGACTCTAGGAGCTACCTGACCTTAACGGTTGGGGTCCGAAATTCCCTGCCCCTGTCCCATGGAGGCTACTCGATACTCACCTAATTTTCCTTCTTGAATAAAATCTTCCACGATGTCCCGGAGATGACAACACTCATTAGTCGCAGGCCGTAAATCTCGTGAAACAGACAAAACTTTTGATTCTGTTTTTCCTTCTCCATGGAGTCGAGCGGGTTTCTTATACTGCATCACATTGCATGTATCTAGGTATACGTTCTCTGGAGTGTCATTCAATGGCATATAATTGTTATAAGTCTAGAAGCAGGGTCGCTTTTGTTGAATCTCGCTACATAGCGTTTAGACTATGACAACTATATATAAGCATATAAATTATCATCTAACCTTGTTTTGGAGAAAGATATTCGACAAACAGAATCAAGAACACCAAAATGAAGATTGAATATGTTGTAAGGGTCTGTTGGTCCTAGATATTCATGTTAAAGTCTTCCTTGATGATCACACACACACACACATATCACACACACACACACACACATATATATATATGTTTTCATATTCAAAATGAGGCAAAGAATATATTTTTCCTAGAAAACAGACGTCTGATTTAAATCAGACAAACGTCTGTTCGCTGAGACAAAATTTATATTTAACATAATATTCAGACATCTGTTCTGAATATTTCAGACTTCTGAATCTGCTACGAAATACACTACTTCTTTATTGTTTCATTTTTCAAATTAAAACAGACATCTGAATAAAACTTTCAGACTTCTGATTACGAAAAGTTGCAACTTATTATGAAGAGTCACAACTTCCTAGATCGCTTCTCTTGATGGAAACTCTTCATGATTGGTTACAACTATTCGTATATTATAAATAGAGACTTAATTAACTTGTCAAAGTACAAAAAATTTCATTCTATCTTTCTCTATATTATTCAAAGCTCTCTAGTTTTCAAAAAGCACACTATACTCAATATTATTTTCTATAATCTTTCACAAGCTACATGTCTATCATCAAGGAAAGACTATAGGAAGGGTGTACTATATATCGACATATCAGTATTAACAAGAACACAAACAAGTCATCAAATATTCTGTATTGTAAAGGACCTCTTCTGTGGTTGAGGCAAGAAATCCGGTTCAGCAGTTCAGGTAATTGTGTACCTATTCCTTTGGGTAAAGTGAGGGTTTTTAGCGTTAGTGAAATACCAGAAGTGAGTCTGGGACTGGATGTAGGACAATGGTCCGAACCAGTATAAATTGACTGTGTGATTTACTACTTTCTACTCTAAAATATATTTTATATCTTATTCTCCATTCTTCAGGATCCTACTATCATATAGCCTCTTTCAATCGGTATCAGAGCAAAGTCATCCTATAACCGTAACATCGTTATTCGACACTTTGATAAAATGGAGAATAACCCAAGTATTAGCTCAACTACTTTTGCCGAAGGACAATCTACTCAAAGACCACCTTTATTCAATGGACTACACTACAACTACTGGGCTATAAGGATGAGGATTTATATGCAAGCAAGTGGTTTTAGTGCATGGAATGCTACTCAAAAAGAATTTACGGCACCTACTACCAAATATTCAACTTGGACAACAATTCAAAAAGAAGAGGTTAATGCAAATGCAAAAGCTATGAACATGCTATATTGTGCACTAGATAGAAATGAATTCAATCGTGTTAGCATTTGTACATCAGCATATCAAATATGGGAAACAGTCAAGACCATCCATGAAGGAACAAATAAAGTCAAGCAAACTAAAATTTCAACGCTTAAAAATCAGTTCCAGAACTTCAAGATGAAACAAAATGAAACTATCAATGAAATGTACTCAAGATTCCAAGACATTTTACATACATTGATAGGACTTGGCGAAAAGTGTAGTGACTTTGACATCATTTCAAAAGTACTAAATTCTCTAACTGACGATTGGGACAGAAAAGTACTAGCTATTGAAGAAGCAAATGACTTATCAGCTATGAAACCATAAGAGCTAACAGGAAATCTTATGTCTTATGAAGTAAATCTTCAAGCAAAGAAGGATTTAGCTTAAGAAAAGAAAAATGTAGCCTTTCATGCTGATAAAGAGGAATCTGAATCAGAAGACGAAGATCTAGCTTTTCTTGCCAAAATTTTTAAGAAATTTCTAAAATATAGAAAAGGAAATTTCAAAAAGAATACCTCAAACAAACCTTCGTCCTCAAAATTGGAATGTTTCAATTGTCATAAGAAGGGTCATATGGTAAAAGATTGTCCAGAAATGAAAGAAAAACAGAAAAACTTCAACAAAAGCAAGAAAGAAAAATTCAAGAAGAAAGCTTTTTCTGTTACATGGGACGACTCAGAGTCAGATTCATCAAGTAGTGACAGTGATAGTGAAAGCGAAAATGAACAAGAAAATGTGTGTTTCATGGCGCAAGAATCTGAAGTAAATGAATTATCTTATGAAGAATTAACAGATGTTAATGCTGAACTTTTAAATATTATAAAACTCTTAAGAAACAGCTTAAAGAAACTCGTGAAAATCAGAATAAAGTTGAATTTGAAAGAGACATGTTGAAAGATGAAAAAATAACTCTGGAAGAAGAACTTGAAAAAGTTCAAGACACTCTTACAAATTCAGATAATCAACTTTCTCTTTTGAGTCAAGAAATCGAAACTCAAAAGACAAAGAATGATGAAATTAGTTCTGAAAATCACGTGTTGAAATCTAAAGTAAAATAATTAGAATTAGAACATAAAAGTATTCTTCCTTCAAAAAAAGAAAATAAAAGTATTCAAACTAAGTTATAAAACATTTCTATTTTTTTTTTTGAATTTTAATAAGGGAAGAGAGTATTTGTCTAGAATCATAGAAAACTCTCGACCTTCTTGAAACAAAAATGGTTTAGGATTTAAAAAGGAACCAAAATTTCCTCCAAAGAAAAATACAAAGCTAAAGAGGAAAATTGATTCAAAAATTAATGATACACCGAAATCTATAAAAAAAGATTAATAGAATTAAGATATGGGTTCCAAAAACAAACAATAGTTTGATTAGGAACAAGCACATTAACTCATTTATGAAATCTGCGCATAATAATGAGAATTATTTGTATAAAAGGGATACTAAACGCAGTTGGGTTTGGCTTCCTAAGGCCTAACTCTTAGGACCCTATAAAAAGGTGGGTACCAATGTGCTTATTACTATTTTTTGTAGGTCCCACTCAAAAAGAGAAAATGGATATTAGACAGTGGTTGCTCAAAACACATGAACGGAGACAAAGATATGCTAACCAATATTTCATACTTTGATTGTGGCTCAGTTACCTGCGGAGATAATTCAAAAGGATTTATCATTGGCAAAGGAGATGTGTGCATCTATGGTATTTCAAATCAACCTCTTATCACTAATGTTTCTTTAGTTAAAAATTTAAAACATAATTTACTCAGTATTAGTCAATTATGTGACAAAGATTTTAAAATAACGTTTTCTGAAAACAAATGTAGTATTTTTGACAAAGATCAAAATATTATTTTTGAAGGAAATAGAGATAGAGATATTTATGTTTTAAATATGAAAGTAGATAATAATAAAGAAATGTGTTTAATTACCAATAACAATGATTCTTGGTTATGGCACAAGCGTTTTTGTCACATAAATTTCAAAACTATACAAAAACTTTCGAAACATGAGTTAGTAGAAGGTCTACCTAAAATAAATTTTAAAGTAAATAATCTATGTGAAGATTGTCAAATAGGTAAACTGACCAAATCTTCTTTTAAATCGAAAAAGGTTATTTCAACTTTACAACCATTAGAACTATTACATATGGACTTATTTGGTCCTACTCAAGTTCAATTACTAAACCACAATCGTTATGTATTTGTAATAATTGATTTCTCAAGATATACATGGACTATTTTTATGAAAAGTAAAAGTGATACTTCTGGGCATTTTTAAAGATTTCATCAAAAAGATTCAAAATTCTAAGATTTAAAAGTTAAAAACATTCGAAGTGATCACGGTGGAGAATTCGAGAATGAATCTTTTGAACTTCTTTGTAAAAAGAAAGGAATAAATCATAATTTCTCTTTTCCTAGAACTAAACAACAAAATGGAGTTGTAGAAAGAAAGAATAGAACTTTATAAGAATGTGCAAGAACTCTACTTAATGGAAGCACTTTACCTAAACAATTTTGGGCAGAAGCTGTAGCGACTGCTTGTTATGTATTAAATAGAATTTCTATTCGGCCTTTAACTAAAAATACACCTTACGAACTTTTTAATGGAAGGAAACCAAATATTTTATATTTTAAAATTTTTGGTTCTAAATGTTTCATTCTTAACACTAAAGATCCACTTGGAAAATTTGACGCAAAAGCTGATCACAGAATTTTTGTTGGATATTCAGAACGTAGTAAAGCATATCGTATTTTCAACAAGCGTGCTAATGTTATAGAAGAATCCTTACACGTATCTTTTGATGAAAATTTTAATAAAAATGTAAAGAACAAAGATGATGACGAAATCATTGAAAATATAAGTCTTGAAAATATGGAAAATAATACCATAGAACATATAAGATCACCTCCCATAATCTTAAGAGATCATCCTACACAAAATATTATTGGTGAAATTGGCACGCACCATTGAATAAGAAGTCAATGAAATCAAATGGTTCATGTATCTTTTCTTTCAACTATTGAACCCAAAAATCCAAAAGAAGCTTCTATAGATGATTACTGGATTATTGCTATGCTAGAAGAGCTTAACCAATTCGAACGCAATGATGTTTGGGAGCTCGTACCTCGACCAAACGATCAATCGGTTATTGGTACAAAATGGGTAATGAACTTGGAAATATCACAAGAAATAAAGCCAGATTGGTTGCTCAAGGGTACAATCAAGAAGAAGGGATCGATTACGAAGAAACTTTCACATCCGTAGCAAGACTAGAAGCCATACGCATTTTATTGCAATATGCAAGTTTTCATAATTTCAAACTTTATCAAATGGACGTTAAAAGCGCTTTCTTAAATGGTTTATTAAAGAAAATGTGTATATAGAACAACCACCGCTATTCAAACATGAAAAATATCCAGAATATGTCTATAAACTTAAAAAGGCATTATATGGTTTAAAACAAGCACCTCGTGCTTGGTATGAACGACTTAAAAGTTATTTAATAAATTCTGGTTTTCGAGTAGGAAAAGCAGATCAAATTTTATTTATAAAAAATACAAATAAAGATATTTTAATTGTACAAATTTATGTAGATGACATAATTTTCATTTCGACTAATAAAAATTTATGTAAAGAATTTTCTACAATAATGACGAACGAATTTGAAATGTCTCATTTGGAAGAATTATCATATTTTCTAGGATTACAAATTAAACAAGTTTCCAGTGGTATTTTTATTTTTCAAGAAAAATATTGTAATAATTTAATTAAATGTTTTGGTCTAGACAACACTTCGGGAAAACCAACTCCAATGAGTACTTCTGTTCATCTTGAAAAAGATGAAAAAGGTAAAAGTATTGATCAAAAATTATATCGAAGTATGATCGGTTTGTTACTTTATTTAACCGCAAGTCGTCCTGACATTATGATGAGTGTATGCTTGTGTGCGCGATTTCAATCAGATCCCAAAGAGTCACATCTAAGAGCAGTATTTTTTTTAATGTATCTTAATAATACTAAGGACTTCGGTCTTTTTTATCCGAACGGATGTCCATTCGAATTAGTAACTTACAGTGATGCTGATTTTGGTGGATCCCGGGCGGATAGAAAAAGTACAAGTGGTACGTACCATTTCATTGGAAAATCACTTGTATCTTGATTTAGTATGAAACAAAACTGTGTATCACTCTCTACATGTGAAGCAGAATACATATTTGCAGCTTTAGCATGTGCACAAGTAATTTATATGCAACAAACACTCAGAGATTTTGGAGTTAATTTATCTAAGTCAACAATATATTGTGATAATACTAGTGCTATAAATTTATATAAAAATCCAATAAATCACTCTAGAACTAAACATATAGATATCCGACATCATTTCTTACGTGACAATATAGAAAAAGATATTATTAACTTAGAATATGTTTCAACCGAAAACCAAATTGCAGATATTTTTACTAAACCATTATTAGAAAATTCTTTTATTAAATTACGACGAGAATTAGGGATTATTTCAGTAAAAGATATATAACTCAACATAATCTTTTCTCTTAAAATCAAGTACGTTTTTATTTTTAACTTACTACCTATTTTTAGCCATTTCCTAAAAACTCTCTCAACACTCAAGTTCTTTTATGGCTACAGACTTCTGAAAATTTTAACCACAAATACCTTAATTGTTTTTCATATAAACCTATAGATTACTACAAACTTACAAACACAAATTTCAACAAGCTTAACTAGAAAAACTATATCTTCAAGTAATTCCAACTCTTCAATCAGTATTGCCTTTACATCGGATAAATCTTCCGATTCTCCTAAACTTCCAACACCAACACCTAGATATGAACCGCAATACCGTTGAGGCAACTATCATACTGGATTTACACCTGAAGCAAAGAAAGCTAAAAGAGCTTTATTCTCATCTCCAGATACAAAACGAAAAATAGATGATCTCCATTATTATCAGACAGAACAGATAGCGCTACAGAAAGAGTTATATTTCGAACTGAAAGTAACATCGACTCGCTTAAGCCTTCTCGAAAAAATGATTTACAAATTCTATGGTTCAAGAACAAAGGATTTTACTTCACCACTACCAATTCCGCCAAATCCTATTGATTCGTCTTCCTCTTATCATATTGAAAACGATCCAGTGAACCCCACGTTAAAATACTATACCTTTTCTCCACAACGACCACCTTATACTCCAAACTCATGGGAGAAGAATTATAAAGCCAATGAAGGAACAAGTTCATCAACACCGAAGAAGACTCCACCTTCTAAAAATTAAAGTTTCATTTACTTTATCTTTTATATATATTTCCATATCTAACTTGTTATTTACTCCTTATATATGAAATAAAAATTTGATTGTGCAAACATATCATAAAACAGACGTCTGAGCAAAATAAAACAGACATCTGACTAAACAAGGAGAATTAAATTTATATTCAATCCAGACGATTGCACCACATAAAACAGACATATGAAATGGTTACAAAATGAATTAGATACTTGCAGGTTAAAAACTTTTCAAAAACAGGCATCTGGCAAAAAAATTCAGACGTCTGACTCAATAAGGAAAATTAAACTATTTACGGAAACAGACTCTGAATAAAAAATAACAGACGTCTGAAATACCCCTGTTTTGAACTAATTCTTCTCGGGTTCCAAACTATCTTAAAACAGATGTCAGTTTTCCTTTACCCAGACATCTTAAACGTAGCTGACATGTTTTTAAAAAGCCATGTGACTCCTCCCAAACATCACAACCATTCATTATTTCATCCTTTTACTTTTACCTCTTCATCCTTTTCACTTCCTTTATAAACCCTAGCCCCCAAAATCAAAAATTACAACAAAAATTTCATCTTCTTAATAACAAATCATGGCACATATAGGAAAAAGAACACGCGAAGAAGAATCTCTTCCACCTTCCGAAGAACTGTTCCAAAAGTGGCTTTGGGACGATACTGCAAAAGCTAAAGCAATGAAGGATTTAAAATTCTTCGAAGGTGCCTTCGTAAAGTTTGAGTCTTTTTCTAATTATCGTCTACTACACTTTGCTAGACACTTCCACTTTGAATCACTTATTGATTATAACAAAAACAGTGTCAAAATCTGACCTCTTTTAGTAAAGTTGTTTCTAGCAAATCTAAACCTTGATCATACTAAGCCTCAGGTGAAAACAGATACAATTTGGTCATTGGTATGTGGAAAGTGTGAGCTTAAAACAATGCAACGACACTTGTGACGACCTGCCCTGCACCAGCCGACATTTCCAATGAAAGTGCGTTGTGCCAATGCCTGACTAGCACAAGATGGTCGCCAAAGAAAGGAAGTTGAACTAACAAGGAACATGTAGAATGTCTCACAGCGCATGGAATAAAATATAATAATAACATACTTGACATAAAACAGGCGAGACAGTGCATAAGCTGAAAACTAAACCACAATCATCATAGCAGCGGAAATCCAAAATACAACTTATGATCCATAACCATTATTACAACTTCAAAATACTGTCTCTAAAGCAAAAGAAAGGAAAGGTACACTACTAATGCCCAAAGCAGTGACCATCAACAACACAGGGAGAATATATGTAGATAATACGTAGGAGCCTCCTGCTCGTCTCCGGATCAGCTACTCATGCATAACCAACTAACCTGTCTCTAGTCTGCTCGTTTAGGAGCACCCAGAGTAATAAGAAGAGACGTAAAACTTTGGGTCAGACAAAAGTCTGGTATGAGCGATAAGTAATAAAACAGAACAATAACAGGTATACTAAACCATACCTGAATCTGGACCTGCAACCAAAGAGTTAGCACTACATACCGTACAATACTCTAAGGTGCCACTAACATATGGTGTAAAGGATACGGGGGTGGGGGTGTGCATGTCATAGTGATGGCAAACAATCAAGCATAGCAACCATCCTCACATCTCTCACTCAGTGCATAAATCATACGATATCCACTGCTTTGATCACCCAAATCCTTGCTATGATCACTCTGCCTCATGGAGTCATAGCAACTCCACTGCACTGATCTATAGCCACTACTCCTTGCTATGTCCACTCTACCCCATGAAGTCATAACGACTCCACTGCACTGGCTCATAGCCATGCTACGATCACTCTGCCCCATGGAATAATAACTACCCCACTGCACTTATCCGTAGCCTAACAATCGTCTCTCGGTGGTGAATCAAAGCTATGGACGTCGACAATTCCTTGGCACACGTCCCGCAACAAAGTCCAATCATGAAGTTGACTCGTTAGTTCCTATCTAGATCCTGAGTACAAACTTCTCCTTTGGACTACTTTGCATCTCGGGTTTTGATCTTCTCCGGATTGGTTCGGCTCTTCACTTCACTTCGCTTCGAATCGTACTCCTTGAGGTGGTTCGGTTCGTGATACACGCTATTCACCCGTTCGTTTCGTGGAGCCTCTGTTTGTGGCCACCAAGCGGTTCAGATAGGACTACTCCATATAGATCAGGTTGTGATGACCCCATCGGTTCAGTTCGTGGGCTCCAGTCCACTGCGGTTCAGTTCGTTCTCCTTCCATTAGATCGGCTCGTGGACACCCATTGGGTTCGGGTCGGGTCCCTTCATTGCTTCAGATCGTGGCTCCAAGCATCGGTTCGTGGTGTCCTTGTCACGAGCGGTTCGGGGTCGGGTAGTGCTCCACGATCGGGTCGGGGTCGGGTAGTAGCGATCTGATCCGGTTCCTGCACAATTTTCCTGCAAGTGTTCCAGCGACTGTTTTACACGATACGACGGCGTTTTCGACTATTCTAACTGATCTAATCAATCACAGAGCATACCATACAGTCATAGTAACATATAGAATTGATCACAAACACCAAAACAACAATTTGATATGTTAAAATGGATCAAACATACCCAAAACTCATATTTTCCCCTTAATCATGTTTAACAATAACTAATGTTAGGCTTAGCAAAGCTTAAAAAAATCAACCCAAATTTCTAACAGAGGCCTAAAACAATATTTCGAAATTTATAAATATTTTTCCAGAATTTAATTATGTGTAAATTCGCTAATTAACACTAATTACCCTTGATTAACCATAATTAGTGTAGAAACAAGGCTAATCACTCATCTTTGCCACAATTAAAAACTTTCAAAACTGGAACTCCTCTGATTTGGGCGAATACCAATGTCTAACAGCAGCTCTAACTCTGAAATGGTGCTATTTCTCCTTGATTTGATGTTGCTAAGCTTAATCCTTGATTAAACGGTGATTAGAGATGATTCTAGATGTTGGAGGCCATTGTTAGGGTTTCTATGATGTATGTGGCTGCTGGAAAATGAGTAAAAAACTGAAATCCCTAACCCTAACAGCCCTTAAATAGCCCAAATCCCGAAATCCCCCAATGGGCCTAGTTGCTAATCGCCCGATTAAGCCCAATTAAGTTGTTTTTCACCCTCTAAACCTTAATTCAACCATATCTCCCAAACGGTAAATCCGTTTTTCACATGTGACCACTCTACGGAAAGATAAACCATCATGTGGATCTAATGGAAGTGGTTTCAGGTCAAAACTCCTTTCCAATCAAAAGTTATGGCCAAAACAAGATCAGCTAGGGGCAAAATAGTCATTTAAAAATCGGCAAAAATCATGAATATGGGAAATGACCCCAATAGTCATCTCCCAAAGTTACATGACCATACGACTTCGTATATGAAAGAAATAAATATTCTGCGATCCTTCGATGCGTAGAATGCGGGTCGTTACAATTAGGCTAAATTCTAGAATGTGCATGGCAAGGATTAGATATAGACATGATAGAAGTTGATATGTCTGCACGAGATGAGGTTTCACATAAATTTCTCGCTGATAATCTCATTAACATGGAATAACTTACTTCCACTGATCTTCAACCACATGCTTGTCTTCTTAATCGAATATTTGTCCAAACTATTCAACCTCGGAAAGGGAGCTATGAAAAAGTTTGTAAAAGAGATTTTCAAGCATTATACGCCATTTATTCATACAAGCAAATTAATTGGGCAAAATTCATTATGGATGAATGGAATGGCATCACGTATAAGCGCTAGTATAAGACTCTACACCATGGTGCTTACATTACACGCATTCTTGCCGCCTGTGAAATCAACATACCAAACGTACCTTCCTTAACCATCAAAGAAATTGGCCCTAAAACCTTGAAGCTTATGGATATCCCTTCGAATCCCGCTACCTTAGAATATATGTAGCTTGGGACTTGGATTGAACATGTAGCCTTGAAACGACCCGAACTTCCCCGGTGAGGAAAGCCCGGATTGAGTCGAGAACAAGCCACATCAGGACGCAGACGGAAGAACATTTTATTGTATATTACAACAATTCATCAGAATACAAGAATATACAGAGTATAAATAAATATTACAGTTCATAAAATATCAGAGATTACAATAAATTACATAGCAGCGGAAAATAATACAATACACAACTAGAAGTAATACGCGGATACAAAGCTTTCCGAGTATCGTTCCAGCTGTAAACCGGGATCCTGTGAATATAAATCTGCAAAACCAAAACTACTAGCTGCCCGTGTCAAAATAAGGGCACCCAGAGTTTAGGTTAAAACAATAAACTCCAGGTCAGTCATGGGACTGGTGTGAGAACTAAAACAGTTATTAAAAACTTTACTTTAAATCAGATATATCAAGGGACCACGCCGTATAACACGGAATGGGTTTCCTCCCAAGAATAACAGTGCATATAACAAAACAGCACAATGCTTTTTAGAAAAATGAAGCTATTATAAGACCCAGGTCCTATCAGACAATGCAACGCAAGCCGAGGGATAGGGTTTTCCCTTATAATAGCCAAACATGCTTAGTACGTTTAAAACAAATCATTTGATACTAATATAAGTGTATAGTGTCAAAACAATTTCAAATCATAAGTATCAATCATAGACGACATGGGTACCATATATCATGTCGCCATACTAGTTCTACAATTAAAACCGCAAAATCACGTATTTGGAAATTGGATTTCCGTCATGAACCAAGGCAAAAGATAGTCCTTACCGAATTCGAGACTCTCTAGCCCGAGCCTCAGGCACAGCCGCAACCGTACCTTGGATCGTCAGGGCCGGTCCACACGAAGTGGGTTATAATGCTTGAACAATGCGTCCCTCCGCCCTTTGGGGCGTAAATGAGCCAACGAATGACTCCATCGGACCCGGATCGTCCGATCTAACCGAGGCGCCTCGCAACAGTAACAACCACATAAGTCAAACTCGTCAGGGCGTGTAAAACCACTGACGCCACTTCTAGCTAGAATGAAAACGCACGTCCCCCCTGATGTCCTCTCCCGTTTCTGGTTCATACCGGGGTGTGAGGCTCGCGATTTCACGTTATATACAAAGCTACACCACACAGGCGGTGCTGTGATCATCACCACAAGACTTTGCTTTTCAACAGAAGCCCTGATCACTGTATCTTAGCATGCCACACAGGCAATTCACACCGTGCAACTGATGGTTATCAATCACACAGAATAAATTCCAATGTCAGACACATTGTCCATTTGCAAGTCTGTTCTGGGTCTGAACGAAACCGTAGGAACTATATACGTCGCAAACCCATCAATCACCACGTACGTCTGGACGATCACCACTCATTATCCATATTTTGGTATGCCTCCCAATCAGGACCTCGGTTACCATCCAAACGAGGTGAAGATCTCCGGTCTTCGACCACCGTCTTCATCTTTGATTTCTTATCGTCGATTCAGTTATTCAGAATGGGATGAACCCGGTCTTTTTGGGCAACTCGCGTATATAATAAACAAGTGTTACACAAACACAACATACGCCTCATTCCAGTTCATTAGTCACTAACCGTAAATCAGTAAGAGAACGATTTCCCAAATATTAACCCCGAAGGCCGAAACCAACATCAGATCAAAACCCAGGAAACCATTCGACTTAGCCAACCTTCAGTTAGTTTCTAAATTTCACATTCTTAGGGAAAGATTCCCATTAATTTTATCAAAGATAATTTCCTTTAAATTTATTCTTTAATCATCCTTTGAAAATCAATTCAAACCAAGTTTTGGTTTATCCAAACTAGTCGGGATTAACGAACCTTACCGAAGTAATCATTTGTTTTAATTTCTCAATCCCAACCTATTCATCCCATGAAGTAAAACTGGTAATACTTCATATCTAACACCACGGTGTTATCGGTAAATTCAATTACCATTTCACGTTCAAATCTAATTAAAGATTTAACTATCGCCTGGAGCAAAACTGGTGATACTCCATTCTCGATCTTTTCAATCTAATTAAAGATTCATTAAAACTCCACTTAGTTTTAATCTTTAACTGGGTTAAAGAATCAGTGTCATTTAAAACACGGTTCACGATAAACCCCAAAATCACATCACAATTCAATCAGTCCCTAACCGTAAATTAGCAAGTGAGCAATTCCCTAAATATTAACCCCGAAGGCCGAAACCAACATCAGATCAATACCCAAGAAACCGTTCAACTTAACTAATCTCTAGTTAGTTTCTGATTTTCTTAACTTTGTTGGGTCTAAGAACAGTATTATTAAAGATACCGTTCACGACGACCCAAAATAACATTCTATTAATTATCGGGCTAAAGAAGGTGTGTTATTTAAAACACCGTTCACGATAAACCCAAGAATCAATTCAAACTCAATTCCAATTAAATATTATTTAATTGGTACACTTCATTAAATCCAAATAAAAGATTTAATCTTTTCTCAACTGGGCTTAAGAACAGTGTTAATGAAGACACCATTCACGACAAACCCAAATCACATTTGATATTAAATACAAGGCTCTGAATAGAAAATATATCGGCTTATATTCCATATCAAATTCTACGACCAACAAATATCGTATTGGAAATAACGATATAAATATCTTTCAAATTTCCATAACAATATCTGTATAATCACGAAATCCAACATCGAAATAATCCAAAGACAATTTCGATTCAAATACATTCCAATTCAATTACTGGAAATTCTGGTTACTTTTAAAACCCTTTTCAAATTCAATTTATTTATTTAAAAATAAATAGAATTATAATTCTAGTTCAAAACTAGTTCATTCCGATAAAAAACTATTTTTATCTTTTCAAATATGGGGTTTTTCATCCCAAATCTTCACAAATCATTTCTTATGATTTTACACAAATTATTACTATTTTTAATAATTTTATCAAGGCCCGCACAGTCGATTTCCATCAACGGCCATCGAACTGCACTTACAGCGACCTTTTTCCAAATTTGATTTGGACATAATTCCAAATCCAACCGTTAGATTTCAAATTTCAAATATTCGTTAGAAAGCTCTTTTCGATACGAACCCAACGGTTCAGGTTTCAGGAGAATCCGACGGTCGGATCTCCCGTAATATCCGTTCGAAGTCAATGGTCGAAATTCGCGAACTGCCGCGGCGCGACGCGTTCTATTCAGGCCATTATATTATATATATATAATATATATTAGATATACTTCGTCGATTCCCTTTTTAAAACGTATTTAATAAATCGTTTTAAATTCGTTTTCAAAACGATTTCAACTTCTTTTTCAAATTCAAATCAAAATTGAATTTTCCCTTACAAATTCGTTTTAAATTCAATTCAAATCGATTTTGATCTCAATTTCAGTTCGTTTTCAATTCAATTCGAATTCAATTCGAATTCATTTCTATTCAATTTCAATTCGAATTCATTTATATTCAATTTCAATTCGAATTCATTTCTATTCAATTTAATTCGAATTCATTTCTATTCAATTTAATTCGAATTTCAATTCTTTTCAAAATATCAGATTTTGAAATCACTTTCGATATTCATTATAAAATGAATAAAATCGATATAAATATCGTTCACGTCAAAATGGCGTCAATCTAATCAACACGGCTTCATATATTTCTATTTTCAAATATTCTATTTCAAATATTTCTATTTCAAATAATTCTTTTTCAAATATTTCTATTTCAAAACTTTCTTTTTCAAAACTGGAATGAGGCCCAATCAATTACCATATAATGTTAATTATATGGATTCCATACAACACATGTATATAATAGCAACGATAAATAATCAACCATCATCCAAAGTGCACAACACAACTGTATGTCAACCTATCGATCGGCAAACACTATACAATTGGGACTAGTGTAGGTTAAATATCATCCCAACACCCGTGTGGGGTTTCAAATCAACAAACACAGATTTTTATTTGTGCAATTGGGCGATGTGTAAAATTTATCGTCCCAATCCATATCAGTCAAATCAGTGTATATAAACAAACCGTCTGGTTTGTAAATGAATATTTTATTTTATTCACATACACGTTAAAAATTATATTTTTAACGATAAAATATTTTCTTTCAACACATGAATTTCTATTCCGTTCATTTATTCAAAAAAATGATATTTTTATTTTTCTAACATATTTTAGAAAATTTCGGCGGCATAACGACACGATACTAGAAACGGGACAAGGCCTAGCCTCGTCCCCGGTCTAATAATGGCCCACGCCATACAAAAATCAAATTCTAATCAATTCAATTTCATTTTTCACACCACAAACAAAATTCAAACAACTAATCAATTCAACTACACAACCAAAACAAACAAGTCCATGGTCTGTGGACGATGGTGTCGGGTGCTACTAAACACCGTCTGCATCCTAGTATATATTTTTAACTAGAAAAGAGAATTTAAAGTGAGAAGTTCTCACCCAAGCTAAATCCATTCACCGCGACTCTTCTTATGTAGGAAATCTTCGCTTTGCTCGCCTTTTGCCACCTCCGTCGTCCGTATTCACTACATATATAAAAATTGAATTTTTATCTTCACTTCTTATATGATAAAAATTATATTTTTATTTCACTTCTCATATGATAAAAATTATATTTTTATTATGTTACATATATAAAAATTATATTTTCAATTCGCCACTCATATAAAAATCAGATTTTTATATCGCTACTTCAATTATAAAAATCGAATTTTTATATTCTTTACCTTATAAAAATTATATTTTTAATCTTCTACTATAATAAAAATTATATTTTTAATACACTACTATAATAAAAATTATATTTTTAATCTTCTACTATAATAAAAATTATATTTTTATTATCCCTCCTATATAAAAATCATATTTTTATATAAAATAAAAACATAACTTTTTATTCGCTTCTTCATATATATAAAAATCGTATTTTTATCACTAATCACTATACGTAAAAATCGTATCTTTGCATCATTAAAAATATGATCTTTTTAACTTCAAAAATCAAATCTTGTTCAAATAAATAAAAGAAAACTGAATTTTTTTTCTTCAATGTATTTAAATTAAATTAACTAACTAAGAATTAAAATAAAATAAAAACTCACATTAGAAGGAAAGGGGGTTTATTGCGTTTATCGGTGGCTGAGGGAGGACTTTGCTGTTGAACTTCGAGGGGGGGTTTCTTTGCTTGAATCGGAGGAGGGGGGCGTTGCGCTGCAGCGAAGGAGGTCGAGGAGGGTGTGTTTCACGTCGAAGATGGCGGAACCGGAGGAAGCGGATGCTGTCGCAGTCGGAAGGGGAAGTATTTTTAGGGTTCAGAGGGGGCTGTGGGTTGAACGCGGTGACGGATCGAGGGCTTCAGGCGATTGCGTCGGGTTCAGGAAGGGCTAGGGCTTCACACGGATTTGGGGAACAAGGAGAGGGGCGATGGGGGAAGAGGAGTGGTCGGGGGTGTGCAATTGGGTGCTGAGGAGGCGCGACCAGCTGGCCAAGGTGGGCGGCAATCTCCTGGACCAACGACGGCGCGTTCAGAGGGAGGGGCAGCGGAATTTGGGGGATCGATCGTTTTTTTTTTTTATTTCTTTCTGTTTTGACCGTTGACCGATACTAATAGAGAGGTAGGAGAGAATGGGTGAGTGAATATAATATATATTTAATTTTAATTTAATCTCTAAAAAGCAACTTAAAATTTCGGACTCGAAATCGAACCCACCGACTGTCATCCCTAGCTAATTACCCCCATTCCAAACACAATGAGATACGTATCGCAGGCCAATTCGACCGTTACGCTAAGTTTCCGTCAAATTTAAAATATAATTCTTTATATATTCAATTTTGAACGTACATTTCAATTTACCGGGGCCACATGCGGACCCGAAAAATTCCTGAAAAATTATTTCTAGCTTCGTATTGACCATACGGTCCTAACAAAACTAGTTTCGTCAAATTCCGAGACCGTTTGAAAAATGGTCATTTTCTGGTCGATCCAATTTGACTGAAACTGACAAAACACGTTTAATTTCGCCACGCTCACATACTGATTTAGAAAATTACGAATTTTGGAACCTAGCAATAATTTGACATCACGGATCCAACAAAAGTGGTTTCGTCGAAAACCGAGGTCGTTTGCAAAACGGCTATTTTCAAGGCCTTTATATATATTAAAATATATATAAATTCCACAGCGACTTTTCTGAATTTTAAACTGGACATATCTCTCAACTTTTAAAACGAAATTTCAGTTTCTTACACTCGTTAGAAAGATATGATTAAACAGATTCAGATATTTCTTGTTTCGTCCAATTCCGACTTAAAAAGAATCCTGTATATTCATTTGAAATTCGAAATCGAATTTTCGAACTGTAGGGCCATTTCAGGCTCGTTATATAATTAAAATAAAATTATTCGTTTTAACTTTGTCGAAAATAAATTTTTCGTCGTTATTATTTAAAATAATTCATTTTAAATATTCAAAATTCGCTAAAATTGCCAAAATAAATATTTTAAATTGGCTCAGATTTCCGGATTATTACAATCTCCCCTACTTAAAACTTTTCGTCCCCGAAAAGGAACGAAGCCGAAAGTTGTTTAACTAATCAACTCAACTTTCACTATTTTCACTACGGCTTAAGTTCTTCAACTTTTCTGTTTCTAAAATTTTTTCAAATTTTTCAAAAATTTGGCTAACACCCTAAATTTTCGAAAAATTTCGCCATAACCTCCCCTGCATCGGGAGCATCGGGAAAATCCCGAAATTGCCATACAGGCCCTCTGATCTCAAAAAGAAAAAGAAAAAGCCAAGCGGCTAGCCAATCGGCTCATAAAATCATCATCACCCAAACAAAATAGTAAATTATGGTAAACATGTACCTATTTGTCGGGCAAACAATTTTATTCTCTGCTCTAGCCTCCTTGCTATGACCTGTTCAGTGTAAGTACATGTATATGCATGCAAATGCGACAAATTTTCAATACAATTCACTTTTTGATCATTTTGGCTATATGGTTAAAAATTTAATTAATCAACCAATAATCAACAACACAACCATCAATCAATTAGTTGATTAGCTTTTCAAATTCATAACTTTGATACATAGTCAAAAAATCAGATTTTTGATGCCAAATCACAACAATAGGCCTTATCTAGTTTCGGTTCTCACACCTGTCAATTGGAAATATATAGAAATCTCACTTTCGAAACTCGAAAATAAATACTGGCGATGGTGCCCCGTCACCAGAATTATCCCCGGGCACTAGAGTGCGATTCTATAACTATCCAGTACATTAAAACTTTGAATACACGTTTGCAAGACATATATGTAAAATCTTTATATATTGGATTGTCCAAATTCAATATAAAATAAATAATCAAATACGAATAATTGATTAAAATTTCAAAACATTTTTTTTTCATTTTAAAAGTATACTCTTCACACTCGTTCTGGGATACTACTGATCCTATCTCTAACGAGTCATCCCCATTGGATATTACTAATCCAATTTCTGATGAATTCTTTCGTATGGTTCTAATGTGTCTTGCTCTCTGAGCTTTGTAAACCAAAGCTCTGATACCACGCTGAAAAGACCCGAACTTCCCCGGTGAGGAAAGCCCGGATTGAGTCGAGAACAAGCCACATCAGGACGCAGACGGAAGAACTGTAACGACCCGTGTTTTTCGACCATTTGAATATGAATATTTAAATTAGTTTTAAATATTATATTGGAAATATTAATGGAATTTAATATTGAGTTCGTTATTAAAAACGAAGTTGAACGTTATAATTTATATATAATATAAATTCGAGCTTGAAAATGGCGTGCAGTTCGTGAAATGAAGTTTTGAACTTCAACCGAGAATACAGGATTCGATATAAGTCGGATTTCTGTGAAACAAGACACGTTGGGACCGTATTGACGATAATTTTCATATGAAAGAGAAAAATCCAGATCTCGTGTTATAGTTTGATAGTTATGGCCAAATCAAATTTTGAAATAGTCGCTATGGAAAATCGTTATTTAATTATAAGCCTTTAAAATAGCCGTTTTGCAAACGGACGCTGTTTTCGATGAAATCAGTATCATTAGAACCGTATCGCTAAATTATTGTACGGTGGTGAATTGTGTGAAAAACTGATATCGTATGTGACCACGGTAGCCGTAAACGCCCGTTCAATTTCTATAGCGCGTATTTAAATAAATAAAGGGGTATTTGGGCGTAACTTGAGCAGACGATCGAATTAGGCCACGAAACCAGTTCCGTTGAGTTTGTATCGTCGATTAGAGTCAGAGTAAGTATATAGTTTGTTATTTTTAGAGATCGAGAAATTTGGTGTTAAAAGGGGTATAGCGGTTCAGGGTAAAAACAGCCTATCAGGCAAACAGTCTCAGAATGCGACGAAATTAGTACCGTTGGGTTCGTATCGAAAAGTTATTATCGATGTTCGCAGTTTCAAGTTGATTCGATTTATCTGGTGATCGTGGAAAAATTAAAAGCGTGTTCATTTCTGGTTTTATAAAGGAAATTTTTTCATATGACCTCGGATTTCGACGAAACTTGTCCCATTGGGTCCGAAATACATTTTTACATCAAGAACAGCCTTTCTATCAGTAGACAGAAGTCATCTGTAAGGGTTTCTACGTGTTACTTTGCGGTGAAGTTTCATTGATATTAAAATAATATTAAATCATGGCAACCCTCTTTAATATGAAATGAAAACACATAGTACACGCCTAGAACTATTCATGCAGAGCCTAAGGTTTTGAATTGATAATACATGCAGACACCTAAGATTTTGAATTGATACTTCATACAGCAAGAAAGTACAAGCCACCGTATATATATAGGAAACACAATGCAAAACATTTCAGCAGACCAGTACAGACAAGTTTTATCAAATTTAATACATCTGCTCATGCTATTCGAAAATAGCTACAGCCTTCTGTGTTTAGAGCACATGCTTATAGGGAAAAGGACATCACGCAGACCATAATTTAACACAACTTCATAATTAAAGTACATACACACACAACTACAGTATTGTCTCCTCCATCCTGTGCACTGAACTGAAAGGACAAGTTGCCACATCCTCTCCATCGTGTTGACCTTACACCTACGCCTGAAATCCTATTACCCTAAAGCTTGGCACCCAAGTCTCTATACCACTATATATACACTACAGGTTTCACATTTTCAATTCAGCAAGTTTGCCGAGTTAATGGCTAAAATACACCACCATTAAACTTCCACCGCAAACTATATACAAGGAATAAAACCCGAAAGAATCTATGCATATTCAAAACGTAAAGAGGAAGAACATCTGAGTGGTGAAGCAGACCTTGGTGGCACACTTTCAAGCGGGTAGGGTAAGCATGGGAGGGACTGATGCAGACGTGAACAAGTGAATTGGGAAGGCTTGCATGGACGGTGGTATGAAGGGGGAAAAGGACGTGCTGCTAGTTTAGGCTTGGAAGGAAAAAAAAAAAAGAAAAAAAAAAAAGGGAAAGGAACAAAAGAAAGTCTGAAACGAAGGGATCCAAGTAGCTTGCGGTGGAGCATGCGGTTTTGAAGGGGATGTTGTGAAATAAGTGTTGAGATGGAGGGGTGGGCACGGTGGAATCAAATGAAGGACTGCATGGGCGGACGTGCTTTAGAGGTGCGGTGCACTTCAAATTTGTTGAGGGAAAGAGCAGTTCGGAAATGAAGAGGAATGTGCAGCACGACGATATGCTTAACCAAAGAGTAAGGTAATATAGGAAGAGTTTAAGCTAATACACATATATATATATTTTTAACAGTAAGGAGTGACGGTTGCTAGCCCATAATTCGAACATGGCCGCCCTTTTTTATCAATAAAGTTGTGTCTAAACATCCTTTAAAATATACCCATTTATACCCAGTTTAATGTTTATATATTTAATAAAGTTTAGTTAAATTAGACCGTAACGTATGTAAAGTATAAGGTGGCTTTAGTTGAAATATAACATGGCTTATGTGGCGTAGCCGAATATTAGTGTATTAACATGGTCATAGCTTACATATGCCTAACCAAAATCATTATGATCAATTAAAATAACGTATCATTAGAAATAATTAATTATTTAGTGAGGGTGTTAATCGATTTAATTAAGTCATTTGCGTATAGCGTGTGTAACGACTCATCCATGCGCAGAACTGGACAAATCAGTCGCATCGGAACCATATTGGAGAACTTGACATCTTGAAACTGATTTGGTCGCGGACGAAAACTCAAGGTGAGTTAAACTCACTCAGTTACCCTTTTTTATATTTTATATAAATTGGGTATTTTTATTTTGTGTGCTCTGCTTGCCAATGGTTGACTGTTTGCTAGTTATCTGCTTATATGTTGATTTAATCGATGAAATTAAACTGTGTTTAGTTTCAGTGAAATATCAAATCGTTATTTTTAACGATTGGTTCCAATAAAGGTGACTCACCTTGGTTGGTCACGTTTATTTATAAACGTGTTTAAATGGTTGAATTGTTTGAATTGCTTATGGTTGATGTTAAATGATCGTTATTTAATTTATCAGTTAAACAAAACTGAATGGTCTGATTTGAGATAACCGTTGTGATTTCAGGGAAGAACAGGTTGGAGGGATCCAACCGGATTCCTCAAAATGTATTATTTATTTTCATATGATCATATATGAACTGATATGTTTGTGTGATTGATTTGATGGTTGATTATTGACTGGATATTCAACATCTGTTTGGTTTAAACCAATGGGTGATATTGGTTAAGTGTTGGCAGAGTATGGCCTTTAAAAATCAATCGGTTTATAGATATGGATTCACCGTTAGGTGAGTCGATAAAAGTGAAGTTATAAAGTTTATTTTATAACTGGAAACAAATAATTAGAATCTATCTAAATTAATCATATTTTTGATTAATTTAAAGCGAGGATTTGTTGAAATCGGTTAATGAGATAATCAAGTTTTTGAGTTAATCGACCGTTTGGAATTAGAATTGTTTATCAAGTTAATGTGTTTTGACTAAAATAGTTAAATGAATATTGTTTGAATTTAAATAAGGATAAAAGGGATTAACTACTAAAGTAGTAAATGTTTGAAATGAGTTATTATTTTAAATAAATGATGAATTTAGGAAAATATATTTTTAAATGGGAATTCATTTAAAAAGTTACCGAATGTGAGATGCAAGCCAATTGAATGGTGAAAGGAAATAAACGTACTTAATTATATGAATTAAGTGAAAGGAGATTACGATAAAAAGGGTTTATTATAAACCAGAGTCTGTAAGTGAGATTCAAAGTGTCAAGACGTTAATTTTACATTAACGTTATTTGAAAATGAGATCTAGTAAAAAGGAGAATTTTAAATGAGATTTCAAAATGGGAAATTGAATATAGTTATTCGAGATAGAATTAGCCAAACATAATTATTGGGCTAAGTTGCCATTGCGTACGACTGCTAGCGTAATTCGCAGGGCTGCAGATAGCCTACGGCGGTCGGATGTTTCCTGAGGGAACCAGGCGTAACCATTGTGATCGCTGCGATCTAGAGTCGAGCGAATAGAGTAAGTCGAATGTTAGTTAATTGAAATTATAGTTATTCAAATATTGTATTTTTGAATATTTAAAGAATTAGAAGTTTAATTTAACAAAAGTAAATCAGTTTTGTTAAAGGCCAAGTGATGCTGAATACTGAACCAGTGAACTCACTGGAGTGTCATGATTGAAACACTGTATATTTTGATAGTTAAAACACCGACTATCAAATCATGTCCAATACGATTGTTGGTACGGAAAGACCGGGATCGAATTTATTCGAAAACCATTCCGACCAACAAATACGGGAAGATCTCAGAAGATGATCGAGATGGAGCATTGAAGACCGTGGATCTTCATAAACGGAAGGACCACTAATGTTCTCTGCCTGGCAAGCAGAGATAAACTGTGATTCTGTCGTGGTTGAAATCTATGGATTGCAAGGACTTCTCGCTGCTGATCCATGGGGTGATTCCTATATGGATGTGGTAGGAGAGTGCCTTCGGTTCATCCTGTTCCTGGATGACGTGCATGGACGAATGTCTGACAGAGTATTTCCAAAGTGTCACGTACGTTGATTTCTTCAAACGTACGATAGTTGTTGGCAGGGAATTGCCATTCTCTAGCTTTCAGCTAGAGTATTTTTGTGGACGTCAATTAGTGATATCTGACGGATCTGACGATGTGGCATTCAAAGTAAATGGCAACCGGATGTTCAAGAATAAACTCTGACCTCAAGCCTCATCAACCGGGAAATGACAAAAATCGGGCAGGCAGCATGGCTATGTGGGTCGCTCCCATTAGGGTGTATGATCACCTATCTAGAGGAAGTCCTATTTGTTTCTTAAATCTATGTTTCGATGCTGTCCCTTGTCGGGAGACGGTTGCTGATCCCAACCGTCGGTGGTATACATTCGATACACTCAAGCGAAATGAGTGGTCGGTCATGTGAGGGCCGGGTTGCAAGAAGTTCTTGTTGAACCCAGGGTATTCGTCTCTAGAGATACACGATCGGCGGGTGGTCCCATACCTTGTCAAGGTCGGAATCCAATATCCAATAAGCGCCTACGGGTTTTGATTGTATACTATATATGTGGAGCGTGAGATGCAAGCGTTCTACTAGATTCTATTTACTTGTATTTAGACATTATTATAATATCAGACAAGATATTGATTTCAAATTGTTTTGGGTTATCGTAAGGTAAAAACCGTCCGTGTTTATGTGTGGATTTGGTCTTACGATTATCCTTTTCTTCGAAAAGGTTTTTGAACTCTAAAATCAAGTTGGATGCTCACCCAAATACTGTGCGAGTTTATCTCACTCTGGTTCACCAGACTGACCCGGTGTTTTGTAAATGCTCGGGTTAGACCGGGTTGTACAGGTTCAGGTTATCGACTGCTGTGAAGAGACGAGCTGGAAGAGTCCAGACGTATGATATTACTAGTATCCCGCTGTGTGTTGTATGAGGACAGATTATCACTGTCCAGATGTTAATGTACTCTGATATTGTAAGTATTTTCAAAGTTCTCAATAAAGATTTACTTCTGTATTATAGTTTGTTCCGCTGCGATGTGAGACTCTGTGTAGTGTTTCTTCTTCTTCTTCTATTCTAATATTTCTATCTTATCTATTCTCACCCTCTAACTTCTTTCTATTAATGATCTGGAATGTTCGATGTCTGAATGGTCAACATGGTAGTTTGATGTTGATTTTCGGAGTCGAAAATCCCGGTTCGTTACAGTGGTATCAGAGCTATAGGTTAAGTAATTACCTTGGCTCTGTGGCGTGACTCAGTAGGGATGGGGTTAGCAATACCCTAGATTGAGTTTGAGTGTATATATACGAGTGAACGTATTTGTAGATTTTATAAAAAAAAAAATTATATTGTGGAGATTTATTTGTTTGAGTTGTTTATGAGTTCTGATCGATCTGTTTGATCCACTGTATCGATAGGGGTTTCTAAACACTCAAGTACGATAAACCGACACAGTATGTTTTGAAAAAGGGTAAATGAAATAATTTTACCCAAATTGTATTTTAATATAAAAGGATTATTAATATTTGAAGTATTATAATATATTGGACGTGTTGGTTGATTATAATTGAATTGGTTATATAAATAACCAGTTGGAATTCGTGTAATATAAAAGCAGATTTATTAAATCTGAAATTAAAATCAGAATTGGAATTAAAATTCCCAAAAGTGGGAAAGGTGTTGTAAATAAACTTGGATTGAATATATGAGATTTTAAAATCCTGGGAGATTTTAAATTGTTTACAAGCATCGTGAATTTTATTTTGAAATAGATTTCAAAATGAAAGTGTTTAAAATTGGGGTTTTGATGAGGGATATAGTATTGAACTCACTTCGATAGCTGGGGAATAACTCTGAGGATGCTGGCCACATCATCAGTGTTCATTTCCGAGTTCTAAGTGACGGATTACTACCAAAAATCTTGTTTTGAACTGCTTTGAGAAAAGAAAAAAAACAAGTTGTTTTGAATCCTGAAAAGAAATATTTGATTTTTGAAAGAACTGAACTATTTGAAAACTCCCAGAGAAATTGTTTGAACAAAGGCAAAATTTAAATAGAAATTGGAAAAGCAAATATGAATTGAATTGAAATCAATTAACTGGAAATTGAATCAGGATATGATATATCAAGCAGAATCAGATTTGAGTAGTGAGACAAGAATCTGAAATGGTATTGGACTGGTAAGTTAAGAGTTGGAATTGGTAATGGATGGAAATTGAGTTAAGAATGAGATTTGGCTTTAACGTGTGAAGGATTTGGTTCTGAGGATAAAATTGGGATTTTGTTTGGAAATGCATCTGTATATGCTGACAGGGCAGCAGATGGGAAGGATATAATGATATGCCCGACAAAAAGGTACATGTTTATTTTCATATGGGTTTGGTGATTTCTGAGCCTATTTGGCAAGCCGCTTGGCTGTTTTATTTTCTTTTGGATTGGAGAAGGCCTAGAAGGGCGAGTTGTGGTTGTACCGATTGAGCCGTACAGAGGAGGTGCTGGCAAAAAAATTTTCGAAAATTTAAGGTGTTAGAAAATTTTCGATATTTTTGAAAATATTTATTCACAGTATTGAATTGGTTTCTAAATTTTAATATAAATTAGATTTGAAATTAATGAGTTTATAACGTTCTTTCTTACCTTAGCAATTTCGAGGACGAAATTATTTTAAGGGGGGAAGAATGTAACGACCCGTGTTTTTCGACCATTTGAATATGAATATTTAAATTAGTTTTAAATATTATATTGGAAATATTAATGGAATTTAATATTGAGTTCGTTATTAAAAACGAAGTTGAACGTTATAATTTATATATAATATAAATTCGAGCTTGAAAATGGCGTGCAGTTCGTGAAATGAAGTTTTGAACTTCAACCGAGAATACAGGATTCGATATAAGTCGGATTTCTGTGAAACAAGACACGTTGGGACCGTATTGACGATAATTTTCATATGAAAGAGAAAAATCCAGATCTCGTGTTATAGTTTGATAGTTATGGCCAAATCAAATTTTGAAATAGTCGCTATGGAAAATCGTTATTTAATTATAAGCCTTTAAAATAGCCGTTTTGCAAACGGACGCTGTTTTCGATGAAATCAGTATCATTAGAACCGTATCGCTAAATTATTGTACGGTGGTGAATTGTGTGAAAAACTGATATCGTATGTGACCACGGTAGCCGTAAACGCCCGTTCAATTTCTATAGCGCGTATTTAAATAAATAAAGGGGTATTTGGGCGTAACTTGAGCAGACGATCGAATTAGGCCACGAAACCAGTTCCGTTGAGTTTGTATCGTCGATTAGAGTCAGAGTAAGTATATAGTTTGTTATTTTTAGAGATCGAGAAATTTGGTGTTAAAAGGGGTATAGCGGTTCAGGGTAAAAACAGCCTATCAGGCAAACAGTCTCAGAATGCGACGAAATTAGTACCGTTGGGTTCGTATCGAAAAGTTATTATCGATGTTCGCAGTTTCAAGTTGATTCGATTTATCTGGTGATCGTGGAAAAATTAAAAGCGTGTTCATTTCTGGTTTTATAAAGGAAATTTTTTCATATGACCTCGGATTTCGACGAAACTTGTCCCATTGGGTCCGAAATACATTTTTACATCAAGAACAGCCTTTTTATCAGTAGACAGAAGTCATCTGTAAGGGTTTCTACGTGTTACTTTGCGGTGAAGTTTCATTGATATTAAAATAATATTAAATCATGGCAACCCTCTTTAATATGAAATGAAAACACATAGTACACGCCTAGAACTATTCATGCAGAGCCTAAGGTTTTGAATTGATAATACATGCAGACACCTAAGATTTTGAATTGATACTTCATACAGCAAGAAAGTACAAGCCACCGTATATATATAGGAAACACAATGCAAAACATTTCAGCAGACCAGTACAGACAAGTTTTATCAAATTTAATACATCTGCTCATGCTATTCGAAAATAGCTACAGCCTTCTGTGTTTAGAGCACATGCTTATAGGGAAAAGGACATCACGCAGACCATAATTTAACACAACTTCATAATTAAAGTACATACACACACAACTACAGTATTGTCTCCTCCATCCTGTGCACTGAACTGAAAGGACAAGTTGCCACATCCTCTCCATCGTGTTGACCTTACACCTACGCCTGAAATCCTATTACCCTAAAGCTTGGCACCCAAGTCTCTATACCACTATATATACACTACAGGTTTCACATTTTCAATTCAGCAAGTTTGCCGAGTTAATGGCTAAAATACACCACCATTAAACTTCCACCGCAAACTATATACAAGGAATAAAACCCGAAAGAATCTATGCATATTCAAAACGTAAAGAGGAAGAACATCTGAGTGGTGAAGCAGACCTTGGTGGCACACTTTCAAGCGGGTAGGGTAAGCATGGGAGGGACTGATGCAGACGTGAACAAGTGAATTGGGAAGGCTTGCATGGACGGTGGTATGAAGGGGGAAAAGGACGTGCTGCTAGTTTAGGCTTGGAAGGAAAAAAAAAAAGAAAAAAAAAAAAAAAAGGGGAAAGGAACAAAAGAAAGTCTGAAACGAAGGGATCCAAGTAGCTTGCGGTGGAGCATGCGGTTTTGAAGGGGATGTTGTGAAATAAGTGTTGAGATGGAGGGGTGGGCACGGTGGAATCAAATGAAGGACTGCATGGGCGGACGTGCTTTAGAGGTGCGGTGCACTTCAAATTTGTTGAGGGAAAGAGCAGTTCGGAAATGAAGAGGAATGTGCAGCACGACGATATGCTTAACCAAAGAGTAAGGTAATATAGGAAGAGTTTAAGCTAATACACATATATATATATTTTTAACAGTAAGGAGTGACGGTTGCTAGCCCATAATTCGAACATGGCCGCCCTTTTTTATCAATAAAGTTGTGTCTAAACATCCTTTAAAATATACCCATTTATACCCAGTTTAATGTTTATATATTTAATAAAGTTTAGTTAAATTAGACCGTAACGTATGTAAAGTATAAGGTGGCTTTAGTTGAAATATAACATGGCTTATGTGGCGTAGCCGAATATTAGTGTATTAACATGGTCATAGCTTACATATGCCTAACCAAAATCATTATGATCAATTAAAATAACGTATCATTAGAAATAATTAATTATTTAGTGAGGGTGTTAATCGATTTAATTAAGTCATTTGCGTATAGCGTGTGTAACGACTCATCCATGCGCAGAACTGGACAAATCAGTCGCATCGGAACCATATTGGAGAACTTGACATCTTGAAACTGATTTGGTCGCGGACGAAAACTCAAGGTGAGTTAAACTCACTCAGTTACCCTTTTTTATATTTTATATAAATTGGGTATTTTTATTTTGTGTGCTCTGCTTGCCAATGGTTGACTGTTTGCTAGTTATCTGCTTATATGTTGATTTAATCGATGAAATTAAACTGTGTTTAGTTTCAGTGAAATATCAAATCGTTATTTTTAACGATTGGTTCCAATAAAGGTGACTCACCTTGGTTGGTCACGTTTATTTATAAACGTGTTTAAATGGTTGAATTGTTTGAATTGCTTATGGTTGATGTTAAATGATCGTTATTTAATTTATCAGTTAAACAAAACTGAATGGTCTGATTTGAGATAACCGTTGTGATTTCAGGGAAGAACAGGTTGGAGGGATCCAACCGGATTCCTCAAAATGTATTATTTATTTTCATATGATCATATATGAACTGATATGTTTGTGTGATTGATTTGATGGTTGATTATTGACTGGATATTCAACATCTGTTTGGTTTAAACCAATGGGTGATATTGGTTAAGTGTTGGCAGAGTATGGCCTTTAAAAATCAATCGGTTTATAGATATGGATTCACCGTTAGGTGAGTCGATAAAAGTGAAGTTATAAAGTTTATTTTATAACTGGAAACAAATAATTAGAATCTATCTAAATTAATCATATTTTTGATTAATTTAAAGCGAGGATTTGTTGAAATCGGTTAATGAGATAATCAAGTTTTTGAGTTAATCGACCGTTTGGAATTAGAATTGTTTATCAAGTTAATGTGTTTTGACTAAAATAGTTAAATGAATATTGTTTGAATTTAAATAAGGATAAAAGGGATTAACTACTAAAGTAGTAAATGTTTGAAATGAGTTATTATTTTAAATAAATGATGAATTTAGGAAAATATATTTTTAAATGGGAATTCATTTAAAAAGTTACCGAATGTGAGATGCAAGCCAATTGAATGGTGAAAGGAAATAAACGTACTTAATTATATGAATTAAGTGAAAGGAGATTACGATAAAAAGGGTTTATTATAAACCAGAGTCTGTAAGTGAGATTCAAAGTGTCAAGACGTTAATTTTACATTAACGTTATTTGAAAATGAGATCTAGTAAAAAGGAGAATTTTAAATGAGATTTCAAAATGGGAAATTGAATATAGTTATTCGAGATAGAATTAGCCAAACATAATTATTGGGCTAAGTTGCCATTGCGTACGACTGCTAGCGTAATTCGCAGGGCTGCAGATAGCCTACGGCGGTCGGATGTTTCCTGAGGGAACCAGGCGTAACCATTGTGATCGCTGCGATCTAGAGTCGAGCGAATAGAGTAAGTCGAATGTTAGTTAATTGAAATTAGAGTTATTCAAATATTGTATTTTTGAATATTTAAAGAATTAGAAGTTTAATTTAACAAAAGTAAATCAGTTTTGTTAAAGGCCAAGTGATGCTGAATACTGAACCAGTGAACTCACTGGAGTGTCATGATTGAAACACTGTATATTTTGATAGTTAAAACACCGACTATCAAATCATGTCCAATACGATTGTTGGTACGGAAAGACCGGGATCGAATTTATTCGAAAACCATTCCGACCAACAAATACGGGAAGATCTCAGAAGATGATCGAGATGGAGCATTGAAGACCGTGGATCTTCATAAACGGAAGGACCACTAATGTTCTCTGCCTGGCAAGCAGAGATAAACTGTGATTCTGTCGTGGTTGAAATCTATGGATTGCAAGGACTTCTCGCTGCTGATCCATGGGGTGATTCCTATATGGATGTGGTAGGAGAGTGCCTTCGGTTCATCCTGTTCCTGGATGACGTGCATGGACGAATGTCTGACAGAGTATTTCCAAAGTGTCACGTACGTTGATTTCTTCAAACGTACGATAGTTGTTGGCAGGGAATTGCCATTCTCTAGCTTTCAGCTAGAGTATTTTTGTGGACGTCAATTAGTGATATCTGACGGATCTGACGATGTGGCATTCAAAGTAAATGGCAACCGGATGTTCAAGAATAAACTCTGACCTCAAGCCTCATCAACCGGGAAATGACAAAAATCGGGCAGGCAGCATGGCTATGTGGGTCGCTCCCATTAGGGTGTATGATCACCTATCTAGAGGAAGTCCTATTTGTTTCTTAAATCTATGTTTCGATGCTGTCCCTTGTCGGGAGACGGTTGCTGATCCCAACCGTCGGTGGTATACATTCGATACACTCAAGCGAAATGAGTGGTCGGTCATGTGAGGGCCGGGTTGCAAGAAGTTCTTGTTGAACCCAGGGTATTCGTCTCTAGAGATACACGATCGGCGGGTGGTCCCATACCTTGTCAAGGTCGGAATCCAATATCCAATAAGCGCCTACGGGTTTTGATTGTATACTATATATGTGGAGCGTGAGATGCAAGCGTTCTACTAGATTCTATTTACTTGTATTTAGACATTATTATAATATCAGACAAGATATTGATTTCAAATTGTTTTGGGTTATCGTAAGGTAAAAACCGTCCGTGTTTATGTGTGGATTTGGTCTTATGATTATCCTTTTCTTCGAAAAGGTTTTTGAACTCTAAAATCAAGTTGGATGCTCACCCAAATACTGTGCGAGTTTATCTCACTCTGGTTCACCAGACTGACCCGGTGTTTTGTAAATGCTCGGGTTAGACCGGGTTGTACAGGTTCAGGTTATCGACTGCTGTGAAGAGACGAGCTGGAAGAGTCCAGACGTATGATATTACTAGTATCCCGCTGTGTGTTGTATGAGGACAGATTATCACTGTCCAGATGTTAATGTACTCTGATATTGTAAGTATTTTCAAAGTTCTCAATAAAGATTTACTTCTGTATTATAGTTTGTTCCGCTGCGATGTGAGACTCTGTGTAGTGTTTCTTCTTCTTCTTCTATTCTAATATTTCTATCTTATCTATTCTCACCCTCTAACTTCTTTCTATTAATGATCTGGAATGTTCGATGTCTGAATGGTCAACATGGTAGTTTGATGTTGATTTTCGGAGTCGAAAATCCCGGTTCGTTACAAGAACATTTCATTGTATATTACAACAATTCATCAGAATACAAGAATATACAGAGTATAAATAAATATTACAGTTCATAAAATATCAGAGATTACAATAAATTACATAGCAGCGGAAAATAATACAATACACAACTAGAAGTAATACGCGGATACAAAGCTTTCCGAGTATCGTTCCAGCTATAAACCAGGATCCTGTGAATATAAATCTGAAAAACCAAAACTACTAACTGCCCGTGTCAAAATAAGGGCACCCAGAGTTTAGGTTAAAACAATAAACTCCATGTCAGTCATGGGACTGGTGTGAGAACTAAAACAGTTATTAAAAACTTTACTTTAAATCAGATATATCAAGGGACCACGCCGTATAACACGGAACGGGTTTCCTCCCAAGAATAACAGTGCATATAACAAAACAGCGCAATGCTTTTTGGAATAATGAAGCTATTATAAGACCCAGGTCCTATCACACAATGCAACGCAAGCCGGGGGATAGGGTTTTCCCTTATAATAGCCAAACATGCTTAGTACGTTTAAAACAAATCATTTGATACTATTATAAGTGTATAGTGTCAAAACAATTTCAAATCATAAGTATCAATCATAGACGGCAAGGGTACCATATATCATGTCGCCATACTAGTTCTACAATTAAAACCGCAAAATCACGTATTTGGAAATTGGATTTCCGTCATGAACCAAGGCAAAAGATAGTCCTTACCGAATTCGAGACTCTCTAGCCCGAGCCTCAGGCACAGCCGCAACCGTACCTTGGATCGTCAGGGCCGGTCCACACGAAGTTGATTATAATGCCTGAACAATGCGTCCCTCCGCCCTTTGGGGCGTAAATGAGCCAACGAATGACTCCATCGGACCTGGATCGTCCGATCTAACCGAGGCGCCTCGCAACAGTAACAACCACATAAGTCAAACTCGTCAGGGCGTGTAAAACCACTGACGCCACTTCTAGCTAGAAAGAAAATGCACGTCCCCCCTGATGTCCTCTCCCGTTTCTGGTTCATACCGGGGTGTGAGGCTCACGATTTCACGTTATATACAAAGCTACGCCACACAGGCGGTGCTTTGATCATCACCACAAGACTTTGCTTTACAACAGAAGCCCTGATCACTGTATCTTAGCATGCCACACAGGAAATTCACACCGTGCAACTGATGGCTACCAATCACACAGAATAAATTCCAATGTCAGACACACTGTCCATTTGCAAGTCCGTTCTAGGTCTGAACGAAACCGGAGGCACTATATACCTCGCAAACCCATCGATCACCACGTACGTCTGGACGATCACCACTCATTATCCATTTTTCGGGATGCCTCCCAATCAGGACCTCGGTTACCATCCAAACGAGGTGAAGATCTCCGGTCTTCGACCACCGTCTTCGTCTTCGATTTCTTATCGTCGATTCAGTTATTCAGAATGGGATAAACCCGGTCTTTCTGAGCAACTCGCGTATATAATAAACAAGTGTTACACAAAAACAACATACGTCTCATTCCAATTCATTAGTCACTAACCGTAAATCAGTAAGAAAACGATTTCCCAAATATTAACCCCGAAGGCCGAAACCAACATCAGATCAAAACCCAGCAAACCATTCGACTTAGCCAACCTTCAGTTAGTTTCTAAATTTCACATTCTTAGGGAAAGATTCCCATTAATTTTATCAAAGATAATTTCCTTTAAATTTATTCTTTAATCATCCTTTGAAAATCAATTCAAACCAAGTTTTAGTTTATCCAAACTAGTCGGGATTAACGAACCTTACCGAAGTAATCATTCGTTTTAATTTCCCAATCCCAACCTATTCATCCCATGAAGTAAAACTGGTAATACTTCATATCTAACACCATGGTGTTATCGGTAAATTCAATTACCATTTCACGTTCAAATCTAATTAAAGATTTAACTATCGCCTGGAGCAAAACTGGTGATACTCCATTCTCGATCTTTTCAATCTAATTAAATATTCATTAAAACTCCACTTAGTTTTAATCTTTAACTGGGTTAAAGAATCAGTGTCATTTAAAACACGGTTCACGATAAACCCCAAAATCGCATCACAATTCAATCAGTCCCTAACCGTAAATTAGCAAGTGAGCAATTCCCTAAATATTAACCCCGAAGGCCGAAACCAACATCAGATCAATACCCAAGAAACCGTTCAACTTAACTAATCTCCAGTTAGTTTCTGATTTTCTTAACTTTGTTGGGTCTAAGAACAGTATTATTGAAGATACCGTTCACGACGACCCAAAATCACATTCTATTAATTATCGGGTTAAAGAAGGAGTGTTATTTAAAACACCGTTCACGATAAACCCAAGAATCAATTCGAATTCAATTCCAATTAAGAATTATTTAATTGGTACACTTCATTAAATCTAAATAAAAGATTTAATCTTTTTCTCAACTGGGCTAAAGAACAGTGTTAATGAAGACACCATTCACGACAAACCCAAATCACATTTGATATTAAATACAAGGCTCTGAATAGAAAATATATCGGCTTATATTCCATATCAAATTCTACGACCAACAAATATCGTATTGGAAATAACGATATAAATATCTTTCAAATTTCCATAACAATATCTGTATAATCACGAAATCCAACATCGAAATAATCCAAAGACAATTTCGATTCAAATCCATTCCAATTCAATTATTGGAAATTCTGGTTACTTTTAAAACCCTTTTCAAATTCAATTTATTTATTTAAAAATAAATAGAATTATAATTCTAGTTCAAAACTAGTTCATTCCGATAAAAATCTATTTTTATCTTTTCAAATATGGGGTTTTTCACCCCAAATCTTCACAAATCATTTCTTATGATTTTACACAAATTATTACTATTTTTAATAATTTTATCAAGGCCCTCATAGTCGATTTCCATCAACGGCCATCGAACTGCACTTACAGCGACCTTTTTCCAAATTTGATTTGGACATAATTCCAAATCCAACCGTTAGATTTCAAATTTCTAATATTCGTTAGAAAGCTCTTTTCGATACGAACCCAACGGTTCCGGTTTCAGGAGAATCCGACGGTCGGATCTCCCGTAATATCCGTTCGAAGTCAATGGTCAAAATTCGCGAACTGCCGCGGCGCGGCGCGTTCTATTCAGGCCATTATATTATATATATAATATATATAATATACTTCATCGATTCCCTTTTTAAAACGTATTTAATAAATCGTTTTAAATTCGTTTTCAAAACGATTTCAACTTCTTTTTCAAATTCAAATCAAAATTGAATTTTCCCTTACAAATTCGTTTTAAATTCATTTCAAATTGATTTCAATTCAAATCTATTTTGAATTCAATTTCAGTTCGTTTTCAATTCAATTCAATTTCAATTCGAATTCATTTCTATTCAATTCGAATTCATTTCTATTCAATTTCAATTCGAATTCATTTCTATTCAATTTAATTCGAATTCATTTCTATTCAATTTAATTCGAATTTCAATTCTTTTCAAAATATCAGATTTTGAAATCACTTTCGATATTCATTATAAAATGAATAAAATCGATATAAATATCATTCACGTCAAAATGGCGTCAATCTAATCAACACGGCTTCATATATTTCTATTTTCAAATATTCTATTTCAAATATTTCTTTTTCAAATATTTCTATTTCAAAACTTTCTTTTTCAAAACTGGAATGAGGCCCAATCAATTACCATATAATGTTAATTATATGGATTCCATACAACACATGTATATAACAACAACGATAAATAATCAACCATCATCCAAAGTGCACAACACAACTGTATGTCAACCTATCGATCGGCAAACACTATACAATTGGGACTAGTGTAGGTTAAATATCATCCCAACACCCGTGTGGGGTTTCAAATCAACAAACACAGATTTTTATTTGTGCAGTTGGGCGATGTGTAAAATTTATCGTCCCAATCCATATCAGTCAAATCAGTGTACATAAACAAACCGTCTGGTTTGTAAATGAATATTTTATTTTATTCACATACACGTTAAAAATTATATTTTTAACGATAAAATATTTTCTTTCAACACATGAATTTCTATTAAGATCATTTATTCAAAAAAAATGATATTTTTATTTTTCTAACATATTTTAGAAAATTTTGGCGGCATAACGGCACGATACTAGAAACGGGACAAGGCCTAGCCTCATCCCCGGTCTAATAATGGCCCATGCCATACACAAATCAAATTCTAATCAATTCAATTTCATTTTTCACACCACAAACAAAATTCAAACAACTAATCAATTCAACTACACAACCAAAACAAACAAGTCCATGGTCTGTGGACGATGGTATCGGGTGCTACTAAACACCGTCTGCATCCTAGTATATATTTTTAACTAGAAAAGAGAATTTAAAGTGAGAAGTTCTCACCCAAGCTAAATCCATTCACCGCGACTCTTCTTATGTAGGAAATCTTCGCTTTGCTCGCCTTTTGCCACTTCCGTCGTCCGTATTCACTACATATATAAAAATTGAATTTTTATCTTCACTTCTTATATGATAAAAATTATATTTTTATTTCACTTCTCATATGATAAAAATTATATTTTTATTATGTTACATATATAAAAATTATATTTTCAATTCGCCACTCATATAAAAATCAGATTTTTATATCGCTACTTCAATTATAAAAATCGAATTTTTATATTCTTTACCTTATAAAAATTATATTTTTAATCTTCTACTATAATAAAAATTATATTTTTAATACACTACTATAATAAAAATTATATTTTTAATCTTCTACTATAATAAAAATTATATTTTTATTATCCCTCCTATATAAAAATCATATTTTTATATAAAATAAAAACATAACTTTTTATTCGCTTCTTCATATATATAAAAATCGTATTTTTATCACTAATCACTATACGTAAAAATCGTATCTTTGCATCATTAAAAATATGATCTTTTTAACTTCAAAAATCAAATCTTGTTCAGATAAATAAAAGAAAACTGAATTTTTTTCTTCAATGCATTTAAATTAAATTAACTAACTAAGAATTAAAATAAAATAAAAACTCACATTAGAAGGAAAGGGGGTTTATTGCGTTTATCGGTGGCTGAGGGAGGACTTTGCTGTTGAACTTCGAGGGGGGTATCTTTGCTTGAATCGGAGGAGGGGGGCGTTGCGCTGCAGCGAAGGAGGTCGAGGAGGGTGTGTTTCACGTCGGAGATGGTGGAACCGGAGGAAGCGGATGCTGTCGCAGTCGGAAGGGGAAGTTTTTTTAGGGTTTAGAGGGGGCTGTGGGTTGAACGCGGTGACAGATCGAGGTCTTCAGGCGATTGCGTCGGGTTCAGGAAGGACTAGGGCTTCACACGGATTTGGGGAACAAGGAGAGGGGCGATGGGGGAAGAGGAGTGGTCGGGGTGTGCGACTGGGTGCTGAGGAGGCGCGGCCAGCTAGCCAAGGTGGGCGACAACCTCCTGGACCAACGGCGGCGCGTTCAGAGGGAGGGGCAGCGACAATTTGGGGGATCGATCGTTTTTTTTTCTTTCTGTTTTGACCGTTGACCGATACTAATAGAGAGGTAGGAGAGAATGGGTGACTGAATATAATATATATTTAATTTTATCTCTAAAAAGCAACTTAAAATTTCGGACTCGAAATCGAACCCACCGACTGTCATCTCTAGCTAATAACCCCCATTCCGAACACAATGGGATACGTATCGCAGGCCAATTCGACCGTTACGCTAAGTTTCCGTCAAATTTAAAATATAATTCTTTATATATTCAATTTTGAACGTTCATTTCAATTTACCGGGGCCACATGCGGCCCGAAAAATTCCAGAAAAATTATTTCTATCTTCGTATTGACCATACGGTCCCAACAAAACTAGTTTCGTCAAATTCCGTGACCGTTTGAAAAATGGTCATTTTCTGGTCGATCCAATTTGACTGAAACTGACAAAACACGTTTAACTTCGCCACGCTCACATACTTATTCAGAAAATTACGAATTTTGGAACCTAGCAATAATTTGACATCACGGATCCAACAAAAGTGGTTTCGTCGAAAACCGAGGTCGTTTGCAAAACTGCTATTTTCAAGGCCTTTATATATATTAAAATATATATAAATTCCACAGCGACTTCTTTGAATTTTAAACTGGACATATCTCTTAACTTTTAAAACGAAATCTCAGTTTCTTACACTCGTTAGAAAGATATGATTAAACAGATTCAGATATTTCTTGTTTCGTCCAATTCCGACTTAAAACGAATCCTGTATATTCATTTGAAATTCGAAATCGAATTTTCGAACTGCAGGGCCATTTCAGGCTCGTTATATAATTAAAATAAAATTATTCGTTTTAACTTCGTCGAAAATAAATTTTTCGTCATTATTATTTAAAATAATTCATTTTAAATATTCAAAATTCGCTGAAATTGCCAAAATAAAATTTTTTAATTGGCTCAGATTTCCGGGTTATTACAAGCCTCCAATTCGGAATCAATTGTTCCTGAACCTTCTCACCGTCGCCAAGCTAGAGAAGAAGAAGAAGATACCGATATTCATATTATTTCTCCTGAAACTTCTTCCAAACAAGCCGTCATAATGCTATCCCAAAACCAAGCCAAACTTCATAAAGAATTAAAAAATTATCAGAAACAAACAACTAGGAAGTTTGAGTCTATCAAAGGATTCTTGAATAAAATTTGGGAAAAAGTTTCTTGCACTAGCACTTCCTCGAGCCAAGCTCAAGCTCCAGCTCCATTTCAATGGTCATTAAGCTCCGAAGAAGTTCCCGATTCCGAAAAAGGATCACCTAAAGATGGTGGGACAACTATTGAGGCATCTACTTCAAAAGGATGGTAAGCGTGGTTGACGGTATGCTAGTCTACATATTTTGCCTAAAAACTCTTTAACTATCAAAATGGCTTGTAATATATTTTGGTACTTCTCTTTATGTTTCGCACAAAACTCTAGTATGTTCTGTTCTACGTTATGTACGATGGTATGCTTATCTATATTTACTTGTCTGTTTCTGTGCATGTTTGTGTGTACTACATCTGTGCTTAAATTTTTTATAAGTATTCCTTTTTGTCGAATGACAAAGAGGGAGAAAAAAGTAACATTATGTGCATATTAACAGGGGGGCTTATATAATTGTTATTAGTCAAAAAGGGGGAGAATGTTGAATCTCGCTATATAGCGTTTTGACCATGACAACTATACATAAGCATATAAATTATCATCTAACCTTGTTTTGCTGGAAGATATTCGACAAACAGAATCAAGAACACCAAAATGAAGATCGAACATGGTGTAAGGATCTGTTAGTCCTAGATATTCATGTTAAAGTCTTCCTTGATGATTACACATATCACATATCACACATATATAATTCATATTCAAAATGAGGCAAAGAATATATTTTGCCCAGAAAATAGACGTCTGATTTAAATAAGACAGACGTCTGTTTGCTGAGACAAAATTTAAACTTAATATAATATTCAGACGTCTATTCTGAATATTTCAGACGTCTGAATCTGCTATGAAATACACTACTTCTTTGCTGTTTCATTTTTCAAATTAAAACAGTCATCTGAATAAAATTTTCAGACTTCTGATTACGAAAAGTTGCAACCTATTATGAAGAGTCACAATTTTCTAGATCGTTTCTCTTGATGGAAACTCTTCATGATTGGTTACAACTATTCGTATACTATAAATAGAGACTTGATTAACTTGTCAAAGTACAAAAAATTTCCTTCTATCTTTCTCTATATTATTCAAAGCTCTCTAGTTTTCAAAAAGCATACTATACTCAATATTATTTTCTATAATCTTTCACAAGATACACGTCTATCATCACGGAAAGACTATAGGAAGGGTGTACTATATATCGACATATCGGTGTTAACAAGAACACAAACAAGTCATCAAATATTTTGTATTGTAAAAGACCTCTTCAGTGGTTGAGGCAAGAATTCTCGTTCAGCAGTTCGGGTAATTGTGTACTTATTCCTCTGGGTAAATTGAGGGTTTTTAGCATTAGTGAAATACCAGAAGTGAGTCTGGGACTGGACGTAGGACAGTGATCCGAACCAGTATAAATCGACTGTGTGATTTACTGCTTTCTACTCTAAAATATATTTTATATCTTATTCTCCATTCTACACGATCCTACTATCATATAGCCTCTTTCAGCTTCTTGGTATCCCTTTCTAATTACGGCTTCTTCCATTGTCGCCTCTACGCTGGTTGTTAATTCTCTTGTTCTGGATTATTCCGCCTCCTCAGTTCACAGAAACTGGTTGGCCTTCTCATAGAATTGATCTGAACTAGAGTTCCAATTAACCATTTTCCGAACTAGTATCTAGGTCAACGCCATCAACCAATGGCATCAATACAGTTTCGTCGCTAGGGTGAGTAACTTTGATGACAACATTGTTGAAGCGTTCAAGGTAATCCTTAAACAACTTCCCTCAAGCCTGATTCACGCGAGAGAAGGTCATTACGTGCTTCGACTTGGCGACATGAAGGGGTAACTGATTCATAAACTTCCTACTCAATTCCTCAAACGAAGGCACCGATCTCGGAGGTAATCCCCTAAACCACATAAGTGCCACTACATCCAGATTGATAGAAAATGTCTTGCATTTGATAGCATTTGGAGTCGCTGCTGAACCCATGTACCAAGTATACCTTATCAAATGCTGGTCATGATTGGTCTTGCTTGAATAGTGATTCATTTAGGGAAAGTTAAACCTTCGGGGGAACTTTGCTTGTAAGAGCTCGTTGGTAAACGTAGTATAACTACGGTCGATCCCGCAGTCTTCATTACTATAACCCGAGCTATCATTCATGATCTGGTTTACCATGGCAGTTAGATCATGAGTGTTAAGGAGAAACTCAGGCTCAGAAGTATCGTCTTGTCTGACCCTTCTTGCTTCCACTACAGACAACGTCGCCTGAACCCCCGTCTAGACGATACTTGCTTCGCACATGTTGTCTCGGCTAATCACAAGATGCGAGGGGTAAGCACAAAGTGTGAAAGGTCCTTGGAGTAATGCGATCGCATGAGAGATGAACACGATTTGACAAAGTGATTTCCGGCTCGACATTACCCGGTTTGGCATGGCCGATCCCGGTTGGTTCGACATGCCGAACCGGATCTCATGCACATTCTGAGGCCTGGTGAATTAATGCTGCTGGCTACTCCCCGCTTCTACCTAACGAAGATGACTCTTCTGTCTGATGACATGGCGATGTAGGAGCTCTCTGGCTCCTAAAACCATTTCATTGCGTCGTCGTCTTCTTTATATCTTGCCTCAAAGCTATAATTTGTGCATTTGCTTGTTCAACGCGGTAGCCGTCTCATTCAACTTCAACATAAGTTCCATGAAGTCGTCACAGGTCACAAATGCATAAGTTGGAGCTTGAGTAGTAGGCGCGGTAGTTGCTGTAGGAGCACCTCTGGCCGGGTTCGGCATAGTCGAACCAGATTCTAGATTGACGGTTTGTTGAGTGGTTTCTTCTTGGGAATGACTAGTAGGCCTAGAGGAGGTAGTGTTTCTCCTAGACACTATTTTCACAGAAATTGATAGGGAAATAGATCTACTCAACGGACCTATGGTAGATAAAAATAACTAAAATGCTGCAATAAAAGTACTAAAATGTTTACATAAAAAATAGTTCAAACACCAAAAAGTATGTAGAAGGGAATATAATTGATGAAATAGTAAAACGAAAAACGAGAAAAAAAAGCGCATACAACAATTTATAGTGGTTTGGTTTTAGATTGCTTACGCCCACTTTATGACTTCTCTTGATTTCTACTAGAGATTGAGATTACAAGTGTTGGAAATCAAAAAAACCCTGAGTATAACACAATTTCAATAAATAATTTGCGTAGGAGAAGTCAGAAAAAGCTTTCCAGATGTCACAAAGCGTTATTTATTGGTGAAATACAAATCCGATTTGGCATGAGTTATGCACGGGAAAGTAGGAATAATGGAACGAGTGGAGTCGTTCGCCACATCATTGGTAACTGCCAATCCAGATTGGCATAGGTCCGGTTCGGTATGGTACTCTTCATCTTGCTTTGCGATTCGAGTTCTAGCCGATCCGAAACTCCACTTTTCTGCTTCATCGATCTGAATGCATGATCGATTCAGATTTTGTTTGAATCGGACTGTACTGATTCGAAGTTGCTTCTAAGTCATGAGTGCTTTAATTATAAATCTCCATGAACTTGACTGTCTTGTTGAAAGGCAAGTCAACATGTACAAATTTCCGTTTGACTTCGATTTCATATTTCGCATACCATAAAATAAAAAGGTGTAAATAAAACATAGTGGAGAGAGGTGCAGAGGAACCACTTCCACCTATACACATGCATGCACACCCACACTAAAACAAATCCTTCTCAAGCACTAAATCTATAATCGAAACAATCACCCCATGAGTTTAGTGTGGACTCAAACCTGGTTTCTATTATGTTTTATTCACTTTTGTTCCAAATTTGACCTATGAAACTTCTGGATCCACCAGCCTTGATGTTCTTTGTTTATTTTAGCAATGTAACCCCAATATTAGCCTCAATGCATTGTACATTTATACAAAACTAGAGTATTTTATTCACGACTGAACAATCATAACAGAAGGACGTTAGAAAAGCAAAAAGGCAGGCCAAAGAGCACAAAGTTCACGCGCTAGCCGAGGCAGCATGTGCGCATAAAAGAACAATCGAGAACTAAGGGCAAAGGGATGTTCCATCCGAAGAATAGAGCTTGCAGTCACCCCGAGACGCAGCCGTGCAGCAGCTGCACACGGGGCTCAGTTGCATATCCCCGGTTGCTGGACGCATGTACGCTGCTGACCCGTAACATATATCTGGGCATACTTTTGCAAAGCCAAACGTCATCATAACTGAAATACATACATATATTCATTACATGCATACTGCATCCAGATAAATAAATAAAGCACTTTCCCGAAAAACATAATATCATGAGCAGGAACTTGGAAACCATATTTTGCCTATGCAGCCTGCAGAGCTCATGCCTTGCATTGGACATTTATAATGGTAACAAGGGTGTTTGGTCGAAGTAAACACGAGCATCTAGGCCTTAACTGAGGTAGCACTAAACCTCCAATTGACAATTTTATGCCATTTGATCTGATAGTTACTGGTGCTAAATCAACCCAAAAAAAGTCAAAGATGGCATCTTGTTACTAATCTCTTTTCACATTAGAAAGAACATAACAAATTTAGAGCAATGTTCATAACTGATTTTACAAAATATTACAGTTAAATAATTGGATTGCCACTTCCTACATATTTTACTGCTAACAATACAGCCGAAACTTTGGGAAAATCCCCAAAATAAAATAAAATTTATGCCTCGATATCCATTTCAAATTCTAAAAAAATGTAAATGAATTCAGCTTGAAGCATTAGCAAATGAAGATTAGCTAAACTGATTGCAGTTGGAGATTTAAAAGGATTTTCAATCAAGTGAAGACTTTCTTTCAGTATTCTCCTTTCTCCATTGCCTGCACATCAATAAATACATGCATGTCGTGAAAACTCGAAAGACAAATATTAAAAGTAAATTGAGGTACTCCAAGCAAGAAATCAACTATTGTAATCATAAAATTTTATATAAGTTTACAGCTTTCAGGTGTGTCAACCCATGCAAATATTAACTGTTGTAATTATAAGTTTTTATACAAGTTTACAGCTTTCAGGCATATCAACCCATGCAAACCATATGGAATTCGATCAATGCACTTAAAGACGATAATAAACGGACTGTTCAAACTGCTGCAAATAAAATGGATTGTTCATTGTGTTTTTCTATTCTATGCATCGATTCCAATTGGTTTGATTCCTATGCTTAATTTTATCGTAACAAATGAACTTGATTAAACTGCTACTGTTTCTACCTATAATTTGTGCCAATTTCGCCTGCTTTGCTTTTTCTCCTGCCTGAGTACATATAGGCAGCCTGCTCCTATCAAAAGTCCAATTGCTGAAAAAGAAAAGATAGCAGCATTTCCAAGATTGCGATAATAACCACCCTACACAAAAGTAAACATGGTAATTTAATTGATATGATAAACTCAAACTTCTATATTTATAGGATGCAATAACAACGGTAAAGATAAAAAGAACAAACTTGGATTAAAATGAACCAAAGCGCTGCATTTGCGGGTGCCAATGATACGGTTATCATGCCGCCACGCAGCTCATTTGGGACATAGCTGCATGAAAACAAAAACAAAAGGAAATCTCTTATATATACACATTCTTGCCCATAAATTTCTGCAAAATTTTGGCTTACATTGTTCTATATCTGGCTAACGAAGGTAAAATCAAACCAACACAGACTTGGAATAGGCAGAAAAGTGCCACAAGAAAACCAATTTCCTATATCATATACAGAAACAAGTTGAGAATAGATACAGATAATGTAATTTGCAACTGCAAAAAGCGCATGAAATGCGTGTGTGCACACTCAACCATTCACTATATAATAATATTGGTACACGGTACACCACATAAATGTGTTGCTGACAGGTCATACTGCAATTTCTTTCTTTCTTTTATATAGATAGGGAATTTTTTATTGAATGGTTGCTTCTAGGAAACTAATACCATTTAACCAGAAAAAAAGATGGTTTCCGGTGACTTAGGCCAACCCAAAAAATAGTTCATTTTGATCGTACCTGATAATCATAAGCAACTATTAACAAAGAAATAGCAGCAACAATGTATGCGTAGATGGGGCAGTCATCACTGCTGTGAAGAGAAGTATCACCAAAGATCCACGGAAATAATGTGCTGCCAATCATTCTTGAACCCAGGAAACATGGGTATATAAGAGCTAAGTTTACAGCCCTTCCATCAGCCTATAATATCAAATGGAAGTGTAACTACTACACTAATACCAATATAGAAAAACATTCATAACGTTATTCTGACCATAACGTAGTGTTAAATATTTCAGACGGTGGTTTGTACATATATACCTTCCTTCCAAACGTATACTTATCAAACAACCAAGGAAGCTTTCCTTATGATAGGGAATCCATAACACACACCCATACCAACCCCCACCGACCCCCCCCCCCCCAAAAGAAAAAAACAACCCAACCACCACCACCCCACCCCCCCCCCCCCAAAAAAAGACCAACAGCCACAAAAACCCAAAAAGGAAAAATAAATTGCATGCACAAACACCCATTTTATAAACATTTACAGTACTTGTTTAACCCTGAATTTTACGAAATAGCATGTTCTTAGAAATGATTCAACTATCTCAGTCTGCGCAGCAGATAATGCTTAATGCAAATACATGGCATATAAACATTGGTTTATTGATATATTAAAAAAGAATATACACGATGTAAATGCATGTTTCACAAATGTTTTCTCAATGTGAAACCTTTTTTTAAAACATCATTCAATATTCACTCAACAGAAAATTAGATATATAATTATTGCCCAACCAATTTAGAAAAAGTTTATATTTTGACAAAATAATAAATATTCACAAATTAATTACAACATTTATCGGTAAATATTAAAAAAAATAAAAAAATAAAAATCAGACTTCTGTAAATATATCACTAATAACCGAAGTTCTTAACATAATTTTCAATGAGTCTGTTATTTGTAAAAGATATAAACATACAACCAGATCATGGAAAGGTCAGAACTTACATTGAAGACTTGACGAAACTTTACTCGTGAATATGAGGGATGTATGTATACTTCAACTTAGACTCAAGTAATAAAGAACTGATACTTTAACCATGATTCAAACATAGCATGTCATGCTTTTTAGTACTGTATTTTAAAACTTTAGGTTATCCCTTGGAATGTCAAAATAATGATGATGATGAACAACTTTTTTTTAGCAGAATTTTCCGAAGTAACTAACGAAATTAAAACAAACAAGCCAGCTTATATTCTTTTAATGATGAAACTACACGAAAGAAATATATAAAAAAAAAATCCATAAAATTGAAGAACAATAACAAAGTTATATTCTTATAGGAGAATATTATGTATCTTTAAAAACTCAGACTACTCAAACAAAATGTAGAAGTTTCAAATATTGTGCTGATTGATGAAAGCAAGACACAGGGTTAACAGACAACTGGAGCTGTGGAGTAAGACTTTAGAATCGAAGGGTTTGAGGCTTAGCAAAACAGGAACATAGCATATGAAGTGCGAGTTCAACGGCGCCAAGTTAGAGGATGAAGAGATCACCCTGACTGAAAAAGTAGTGCCTAAAAAGGAATTCTTTCGATATTTAGGATACATGTTACGGTTTGATGGTGAAATTGATGAAAATATTAGTTTTAGAGTTCGAGCAGGATGAGTGAAATGACGACTAGCATCTGACAATCTTTGTGACAGAAAATCCCGCAAAAGCTTAAAGGAAAGTTCTACATAACAATATTCAGATCTGCGACGTTATATGGTGTATAATGTTGCCCTACTAAAAGGTAATATGTCCAGAAGATAAGTCTAAAAGAGATGCATATGCAGCGATGGAGCTGTGGGGATACCAGACGGAATCAAATTAGAAACGATGATATTCGAAACCGCATACGATGATTTGAGCATCTCCAACGGAGATCTCATGATTCATTTGTGCACGTAGAAATTATAAGCCGCACTGAATGCTCAAAGAAGAGTAGAGATCGACTAAGAATGACATGGGAGGAAGTAGTAAAAAGTAACTTGCAAAACTGAAATATATCAAAAAAGCAGGTGTCGAACAGGAAAGCATAGAAGTTAGCGATCTATATCGGAACCTTGAGCTTATAGTTAGTTTATAAAGTGTTATAAGTTTTAGATTATGCGACTAATGAAAGAGGCATAAGGCATAGTGATAGGCTTAAGTAACTATTCCTACTAGTACCATTATAATAATTATTATTATCATCACCATCATTTTTGTTTTTTATTCATTCATTATTATCACTATTGTTTGTTTAATTATTTTACTTTATTTTATTTTTATTTATGTTTTCATCTTTGAAAGAATGAATAAGAATAATGGTCTAAATAAAGTTTTTTTTTAAAGGAAGATATCTTTATGAAGTAATAATAACCAAAAAAAAAAAAAAAAAATGCTTTGTAGACATATACAGTCCAAATAAAGTTTTTTATAAGATATCTTTATGAAGAAAGTAAATTTGCTAGAAAAACCAAATTGTTTTTAAATACAACATTTTTTACTAAAAGAAGCATTAAATATTTGAAAATTTTAATAATCAGAAAATGCCATCGGAGAACTATGAAACAAAAACAAATTAGATACATTTACTTTATTTCTATAAAAAGTAAAATAAAACTTCAGAAAGAAAAAGTAACACAATTTTTATTTTTATTTTCATAAAAAAACTCAATACATTTTTAACAATCAAAATTGAAGCATCGTTTCAAAAAAAAAAAAAAAAAAAAAAAACATATATTTGAAGAAAATGGATGCTCAAAACCTTGAAATATTTTAACAATTTTGCATCATTGTTTTCTAATAAAATATCAATAAACGAAAAAATAAAATAAAAAAAGATACTTGATTCTTATTTCTCTCAACTATTTTAGGTTCCCTCTTAAAATATATTTTCCTTGAAAAGTTGTTCTGTTCTCATACTATTTGATATATCTAATAGACCATGGATTTGAGCTGAGCATGATATTTCAATTGTTTTCTTATATTTAATATCAAACGAAACAATATTAAAGTATCTGTTAATCAATAACGCGATATCATAACAGCTTCCCTCACTTCTCTCAAAACATAACTTAGCCGCTATGTTTTAATTTATTTTTTATTTTTTATGCTGCACAGTTGTATGAAAAAATTCACATCTATATAATGTTCTACTTTTAAGGAAAATAAACCGTTTTCTTCTTCTTCTTACCAAAAATGGAATACAACTTTATATTTTTAAACAATTATTAATAATCTTCCAGATTTTGTCATTAATGCATCAAACTAAACTCCATAGAAATTTTCAGTTGGTCTGTTTTCAGAGGCAATACTCATAGGTAAATCAGTTACTTTGAAGCCTAGTCATCCCTAAACTGAAAAAAATGACTGAACGAATGGTGAACTAATGCCTAACTATGTATATGTTTTCCGTTGTTACGGCCAAAGACGATGGGCCTGCACTTTAATGAACAATGTTACTGAATATAATGTTGAAGCAGTGTAATAGAACAAAGATGTCTTCAGAGTTATTCCGTTAAGTGAGTGTAAAAACCAATAATACTGAAGAGGTGGCCATCCTTCAATTAGCGCAATTGTTGTCTATTGTTCTTTATTACTAAGGAAATGTCGCAATGCCATACTGTTGATTCGAATCACTCTGGCGCACAGATGTAATAAAATATTTATCATTTTCTCGATGTAAGTCGCATGGTAAGCATGAAAAGGAAGGGTAACCAACCATACAAGACTCCATGCTTTACAAGGTCAACCAGTGGTAACCCTAAGGAACTAGTCCTTCCTTGAAACACAAACCCATAGCTGGTGGAAACACATTGGTTGACATAATTCCAGCAAGTAAAATGACATTGTGATCGGACAAGCAGTGCACTGAAATTAGCTAGATATAATCATATAAATGAGGACTAATCATCAGAGAGTGTGGGGATGTGCAGTTTGGAACTTCAACAAAGAAGATACGAAATCGTCAAAATAAGAGATTAAATAAGCTCCAAGTTGAATAATGACAGCACCGGTGTGCCATCGAAATACGTGGAATGGCACAAGTTAGATTGAAGTACTAGAGAAGTACCGAAGAACATTGTTGCAAAAATCTTGAAACCTGGATTTTTAATCTCTACAGTTTAATTCTTAAGAGAGACATTAAATATGGGTTTCAGATGTAGAAACTCAAACATCAAAATTACTAATAATCTAGATAGAGCTTAAGGTTTTCATATAAATTATTACTGCAGAAAGAAGAGTTGGAGGTTTTGCATACTCAAATGCCATTTAATATTCTATATAGAGCACAATTTGTGGCATAAAAAATTGAATGCATACTAAAGTATGAACTCCTTGAATCTATGATCTATGATTTCAACCCAATTTCAATTTAATATTTGAACTTCTCGATTTACGATCTGAATCTCATAGAATCTCATCTTGGTTAAGATCAAGTAAGGCTAACAAGCATCAAGAGAAAACATAAAACATGCCTTAAAATTTCAACATAAACATCTATGATATGCATACCACAATCGTTGGTGCCCATAGTAACCAAACAACTGACATGGAAAAATAAATGCATGCTTGAGCACAGGCCAATAACCATATCTTCTTATCTGTAAAACAAAGACAAAAGCTGAAAAGCAGACGAAACAACATATAAAATATGAAATTTTGGTAAATATAGAAGACTATATCTACAATTAATAGAAGGGACTCATTCCACAAGTTTCGAAATTTTAACTTCAAATGACAAATATTATTCTTAGCATTCGTTACTTCTTGTCTTTATATATGCTAATTACAATTAATATTCAAAATTTCAACTTTTGAACGAGTTATTTGCATTTCACTTAATATTATTTAATTTGCATTGAAATGTTTTATTTGAATGTTTTATGTGTATATGATAGATAATTGTTTCTGTTCATAAAATTGATTGCTTTGTTTTCAAATAAGCCTATAATAATTTAAAATAAAACATACGTACATAAACAAAAATTTATATTATTCAATTTATGTATCGTATTACTGTCTTTTTTACAGAATAATTATATAGTAATGTTAGTTTGAGTAAACTTGACTTAAATGACAGACAAAAAAGGGTATATAATACACATGTGTGTATACACATATACATACATATATGTACATAAACCACAAAAGTATGTACACATATACATGCATAGACGTATAATCTATATAAACGTATATACACACATGTACATCGTGCCTGTCAGTTTTCTAGTATCACAAAATTTTAATTTGCACATTAAAACAAAAGGATGGGGATTTATAGCCGTCTGATGACCTAAGGATAAATCTCTCTACCGGCACTACAATGTATAAATTGTCTTACATTTTTATCTCAGTTCTGAACACTGTTTAATGTTTACTATTTAAGCTATGTAAATATCTATCCAATTACATCAGCTCCATGGCTAGTAACAGTAGTATATTTTATTTATTTCCCACAACATTAATCACAAACTCTCAAGGCCCAAATAAAGATAGAATAAAATCAAAAACTATTAAACAAACATTAAATGCCAATGAGATTGCATTTAGGTTCTAGATTTGGGATCAATTTCGTGTTATTATCAATGCACACATTTGTTGAAGAATAATTGTTTTGCATTTCTTAGAGTAATTTCTTACCTTTTATAATGTGTCCAACAAAAGCCTTCCTATAATTTGCAACCGCGGATTTGTAGTGGTTTCCTTTCCATTGTTTGTGGATACAAAAAATACATGTAACTGCCAGTAGAGAAACTGCAGAACCAGGAGAAAGAAATCCTTTCTGCTCCTCTTTAACTAGCATATTTGCAAACATTTGGCTTCCAAGTAAAGAAGTGGATTCAAAAAAGGTCATTACCCAGAATGTCTCATTCATCAAATCTTGCCTGTAATCGTGCTAAAATGGAAGAACTAATGAACTAATACAAATCATTTCCTAACAGTATATACACATGTAAAACCAATAGAGCTCCACAAACCCCATGCGTGTAATCAATTTCCCACTCTACCCAAACGTGAATTAGAAGCTAAATTTGGCACCATTTTTTTTCCTAGGGAAAACGTCACCAATATAAAGTATGTGGCATTTTCTTTTTATTAAATGAGAAATAAATGTTTAATTGCAAGTTATCCATAATAGCAGAGCAGTTTAATTATAAGCAAACCTTTTCATGCTCAATCACCATCCATGTCTCAAAGCAGAACGAAAATATTGTAGATGCAAGTGAGAAACATATGCTCATCATCCATATGCTTGGGTGTTCGCTTGTGATTTTCAGAGTACCCACGAAAAGGTGGATGATACAAAAAAGTAAACAAGCTCTTCTTGGGCCGCTGCATAACGATCATATTTCCGCATCGTTAATAAATCGCATAGCAAAAACTTGACTACCTAAGATACTGCTTACATACACTAATGATAACTAATTCGAAAAAAATAGCAAATGCTGAACTCTAACCTAACCATAAGCTTTATGAGAAAAGGGCGGGGAAAATTAGGTTCTTATTTGGTCTGAGACTGGCAGAAGAGACCTGGACTGCCATGCCCACTCAAGAATGTTTCTGGCATGTCAGACTAGGCGCCATACAGAATATGAAAAACCTATAGTGCATTTATACAATGTTTTGAAGTACATATCCAAATGAAACTAAGTTTCAATAATATGAGCAGTTTGAGTCACAGAACTTGCATTATAAACTAGTTAATAAGGCAGTTTAACCGTTCTTGGACATCATATCCTGTTTCAGTTAATTGTTATATAATTTTTGAAATGTTTACCACGATGGGCGGAAGGGGGTGGCAACGCCAAGGGGCGGATCCATATTAACGTCAGCTGGGGCACATGCCCTAGCTCAAATTTTGAAAATTAATTGTAAATCCCACGTCATTACCAGTCAACCCTATCTCAATTTCAATTTCTGCCCTATCTCAGCCTAAATGTGGACAGCTGTTCTCTCTTTAATGCCTAACAGCACCCATGGAATATCGGTTACATCATTTGTTTTGTGTGAATAAAATGTGGCCCTACCTGAAAATCAATGCTGGGTCCGCCACTGGCAACGCCCCTGCGGATCGGTGGAATTACATTCTCTAAATCATCATCAAACTCTGGTATATATAAAATTCCCCTATGCACATAGAAAAAATTACTTTGTAGTTCTGCAAACCACCCCCCTCATTCATTTTTTTCTTCCTCACATCGTCAACAACAATTCAGTGTTTTTTCAAATTGATTCAAGTAGCAACAACTTAAATCAAACACCTTCATTGTATTCTGTAAAGGATTTTTTTTTTTTCAGTTCCTTTGCGGCTAAGAGGAAAGAAACATGTCTTAGAAGACAATGATTATAATCATGCCTTGGACTTTTGTATCAGATAGTTAATAAAACAACTTTCCAGTGGGAATTAGATACAAGTGTACGCATTGGGATACAAAATCTATGACGCATATATCCAGTGTTCGTTTGGATAATTTTTTAAGTCAATTTTGCTTACAAAGGCAAACAATAGAAAAATAATTTGGATGCACAATAATAAAACCTTATACTACTTTCTTATTCAATATGAAAATAGAATACTTACTGTTCTTCAAACTGCATGGACAGATCTATCGATATTTTTATTCCCTGACTTACAAATGAATGTTTAGACAATTTGACATTTTCAAAGCACAATGGGTTGAAGCACATCTTTTGTAATTCTATTTTTTTAACCATTAATCGTATTCATATCAAAAGCACCATGACTTGTATCACAGGGTTTAATAACATACAAATGAAAGAGCCACAAGGATACATGCACATTTGTTTAGTTCCATACTCGAGATGGATGTAACTAGGGTTACGTAAAAATTATTAAATAAAGAAAAAGAGGATGAGAGATAAAAAGAAATAAGTATATACTGAACACTACATCTTTATGGATGATATAATTAATAATTCAAAAATAAACGGCCCATATTTATATCTAAACTAATTTGAACTCAAGTAATTATATAACTGAAAATAGTATAACTAGATGAAACTACAAAATACAATAGGTAAGCAATAAAGTGTGAACTCATGATGTGCATCAACTGGAGTTTGTCAAAAATGGGAAATCAGCAATGTCACCAAAACCATACAATGCTGTGAAACAATGGCTTCAAATGCTACTAGAGAGACTATCTTCAAATACCAGCTTATTCCTGATTGGTAGACGGCTATCTAAAAAGACGACAACAATGAATCAAAAATCCAAAGTTGAAATTCGAGAAAAGAAAATGGGAATGAGGAAATTCCTATGAAATTAGAAATGGGATTCCAGTCAGATAGTTTTTAGATTTTGGATTTATTTTCCTCATTGGATTCAGCCTTCTGGCAATGACTATAATGAATCTCGATTGGAATTCCACTTCAAATCCCACAGAAATCTCCTTATTTCTATTTTATCTTTTCCTTGATTTCTGCAGAATGCTGTGTTAGTTTTTAGATTGCTGTATTAGATTTCAGATTTTGGATTTATTTTCCGCCTTGGCTTCAGCCTTCTGGCAATGACTATAATGAATCTCGATTGGAATTCCACTTCCAATCCCACAGAAATCTCCTTATTTCTATCTTTTAACAATTTATAGGTGCAACATAAGTTATTGGCTTAATCATGTCATCACATTAGCATTAATTATAATATCTCTGTGAACAATTGTAAAATATAACATGTAATATGTACACTTAATTGAAGCAATATCTACGCAGCTAGATGCCAAGTAAATCATAGTCGCAAAGAAATACATTCATTGTATAATTAAATCAAAAAAAAAAAAAAAAAAAAAAAAAAAAATACAAGTACACACAAAATGAACTCACATAACATCTGAAAGAATTCCCAAAAATGACCCAAGAAGAACCGCAGCGAGTGCTCCTCCTGCAAGGTATGCTGCAATCTCATCCTTTCCACTTCCATAATTCACAAACTCGTACTCTCTAACCACCACCGCCAATCCTTCAATAACTGAAAAATAACGATTGGTTGATCACGTCAAAGAAATTCCCAATTAAGTAAAAATAAAGGCGAAGTCACGGTATTGCCGTATTTCCTACGCAAACAAAACTAGGAAAATCACCTGAGCAATAAATAGGCGGGATCAACGTAACAAAAAAAAAGGGTAAAATGCAATCTTCGAAAATTAGAAAATGAAAGGAAAACACATCAAAAGTAGAAACCCTACCTGAAGAAAGAGAAAATATGAGCAGAAAGCTCCGTTGAAACCGCAAAAATGGAGCAGAGTCAGAAGGGTTTATCAGAGATGAAGATGAAATGGAGGGGTTTTTTGAAAAATACAAAGAAAGAAAGCAGGTTAGGAAGAGCAGTACGTAGGTGAGCGGAGGCGGCGACCATGGTTGATCTGGTGTTATTACTACCGCCATTTGACTTGATGTATGATCTAACGAGAATGATGGAATGGAAAGGTTAACGACATTTCAATTTGCAATCAAAATGAACGAAGAAGATGCAAAATCGTTTGTTCGACACTTAGCGTGCTTGGCATAGGCAATTGGCAAAACTACAAGTGACTTCTTACCGAAGCTTGCAAAGTAAAATTATTAATAACCAGCGTTGCGTGGCACGCGCGTAGTAAAATTATTAAGTGAGAATCAAGCTCACCTACATAAAATCAATCTTTTAACACACAGAAACTCTTCTTTGAAAAAGGGGCATTGTTATTAATACTTCAAATATTATTAAGAAAAGATCAATTTTTAAATTTTAAAAAAATTATTAAGGGGAGTACCAATGAGAAAACTATCCTCTTAACAAATAAATGTAACTTTACTTTATTACTCATTTAGGCTTAATTTTACTCTTATATTCATTAATCTTTTTTTAATGGTTAATCAAAAGCATTAGCGGTAGAGAAATCAAATCCCTAACAAAAATACATAAAGGAACAAGCAATATGATATTGGCACAGGAGAGTGAGCGTTATTGTTGGGTTTATCACCAATCATCAGTAATTGGATCGTTTGTCCTCATATAAGGAGTAAAAATCAGAGGAGAATCCAACAATTACTATTTTATGTCAAAATTTTGTGTCTAAGTAGACTTTCTTTCTCTCTCTCTCTCTCTCTCTATATATATATATATATATATATATATATATATATATATATATATACACACACACTTAAAAATATAAACACACACATGCATATTATTAATACATAAGTTTATTATACATACATACACAATGTTTAATTGTTTTTTTATTATTTCAATATAATTTCAAATTGCAATAAAAATACATACTAAAATTATATATACACCCACCGTAAATTTAATTAGATATATTTATACTATTGAGTTATAATTTCCAACCATGACTATATATATACACACACATACACACACGCACACCCATATATCTTCCATAGAGTATGAGTATAATCTTTGGGCGTGTATGATTTTAACAGCGAATTCGTTTTCATTGTTTATGTCGCGTATGGAAATAGTTTTTGGGTACAACGATTTGCATTTACGTAGTTGCATGGTGTAAATGAAAGTTTTCTTATTCTACATCTGCTACTCAAATCGTTCTTACAAAAATTCCAGTAAATCGGCGAAAATTGGAGTTGCTAGCTACGGTTTAATCTCTAAACCACATGTTAAACTGGGAGTCATGACAATTTTCTTTATATTCGATCCCAAAGTCTATTATAGCAATGTTGTTCCCTTCTTAGACTAATTCAACCAAAGCCGAATTCCAGCAATCCGAGATATAATATAAATTCACAAAGAGAATAGTGATGGTTTCTTTGTTCTTCCCATTTTTTACTTCGATTTTGCCCTAACATAAGTTTGCAGTTGAAACGATTTAGGGTTTTATGATTTAGGGGACTGATGATTTTACGGTGAGTAATTTTTAGAAGTAAGGTTAAAAGCGTAAGAAGTACAAAAAAAATTAGTCACCTACACTGACCCCCCCCCCCCAACAATTTAAAAAAAGTGGAGTGTCCTTAAAATTTGGCCTCCCCTTAACAGAAAATGGAGTGTCAATAGCAATGCCCTAAAAAATACTAGTGTGTGAATGACGAGTGTGACTTATTAAGTTTTTATTATTTTTACATATATTATTTAGGATTATGCTAGAACGACTGCAAATTTTGCGTTGAAAATACCAAATCTACAATTGTGCGGTTGAGAAGCAACACAATTCACGGATGAAATTTATCCAAGGGTTCATGTTCATACCACAGTTTTTGACGTATGATTTCCCGGTCGTTTTAGCATATTCGTATTATTTAAACCGTGTGACTTATTAAATTTTATATTTAGAAGAAAAAACTGATTTTTTTTAATTTTATTGGTATGAATATGGTGTATATTTTAAAATATCACTCTTAGCGTTAATTAGATGAATTAATAATGATTTATTGACTGAATTCATTTGTTAAATTCAACATCGTTTAATTAATTTAAACATATTGACTTAAACGTACAATGTTTAGTAATATTGTGCAGTGCTTCGCAAATAACTAAATAATTTTTAAAATGTAAATGTTTGACATTAATATTACAATGCAATACACAACAAACATATTGACGTAAATAAGTTTATATTTGAACTTGTGATAGTTATTTATGTGTATAATTTATGTTATGTCATGACATGTTTATATATTTTTTTTTTTTTCATTTTTATTACCATTAATATGATTAATCTTGATTTGATTTATTGGGCAAACCAATGAACTTTAGTTTGCTAAAGTTATATAAATAGTTTTAATACTATGTAGTTAATTGTAAAATATGTTACTAAATGTGAAATGTTAGAAAAGAATTGAGATAAACTTAAACGATAATAGAAATTTTGAAGTGTAAGCAACTTTGGAGCCAAAAACTAATTTTGTCATTTTTAGCATTTAAAGAAATATTAATTACTTAAATTTTGGGTTTTTAAACTAATTTAAATATGTGGACTTACATATAAAATGTTAGGAGCTAAACGATAATAAATAATTGCGAAAAATTTGAAATGTGCATATTGAAATGTAAAATTAAAGAAGTAAAATATTGTGAGAGATAGTAAATAAGAGTAAATCGATAAACTAATTTAAAAATAAATTATCCATGTAGAATTAAGGAGAAGAGAGAAAATTCTTAGAAGTAAGGGAAGAGCTTTAAAAGGTTCTGCTTTACTATTATTTAATAGATTGTAAATTAAGTTCTTAGAATTTAATAATTGTGTTAGACCGAAATTTGGGCCTAACACCCAAACTCTATGTGAAATCCTCACAAATCACAGATTACAGATAAAAAGCAGTAAAAACAGGGAACACACGAGATTTTTATAGTGGTTCGGCTCAATCCAAGCCTACGTCCACTTTATAGTTTCTCATATCCTGAGGAATTACAATTACAATGGTGTCTCACAATCCGTGAGATTCGATTATACACAATAACCTTGTGTTGTAATGAAGAAGAGGAGATTAGAGAGTGGATTTATACACGATAGCCTCGTGTTAGAATGATTTTTGAAGCACAAAGTCCTTGCACTATTGTAATGGAGGAAGCTCCAATGGAGAAGAGCCAAAAGTCCCCCCTGAAATGACCATCTCGTGGTGTATTTATAGGCGTAGAGGAGCTGCTGGGAGCCCTGAATCGGTTCGGATCGGGTGTGACGTGGTGGGCGGAGAGGACATCTCGGAGAGAGTGGAGAAGTGGCCTTCAGATCGTGTGCATACAGGTGGCGGCCGATCCGAATTAGTAGGAGGTAGTTATCCCTTAAGAAGCGGTCAAACTTGCTGCGTCTGAGCAGGTACAGGGGGATCGGTTCGGGTCCGACCCGAACCGAGCTGGTGTCTTCAATCCGAAGACTTCATGTGCCAGGTTAGTGCGATGGAGGTCGGATCGGTTCGGCTCCGAACCGAACCGAGGAGGAGGCTCCGAACCGGAGTTATGATGTATGCTTCTGAGCTGAGTGCAAGCCGGGTCGGGTTCTGATAGTCCGATCCGAACCGGAGTCTCCGATCCGAGCCGAAATCTAAGTGTTGAGGGAGGATGATGAGTTGGTGAAGGCAGGATGCCTCATTCCGATCCGAACCGATTTACCCGATCCGATCCGAGGATTTATTCAATGCTAAATTCCAGGTTTCCGGTTCTGCATGCGTTCACGGAAACGGGCATAACTTTCAAACCGTAAGTCCGATTGAGCCAAACGAAAGCTCAAACTGAAGCTAATTCAGAGATCTACAAGAGTTACAGAGCTCAGCTCCGTAATCGCTGTTTTCAGGCCCAAAAAAGGTCATCTGGTAGGAGTTTTGGGCCTTTCTTTGTTTGTGATGCGACTTTGACCAAATCGCTGCCTGTCTTCTGACGATATTCCCGACGCTTGAGCGTATTATTGATAAGAGATTCCATGTGTGACTGCTTTGACTAAAAAGCGGGTCAACATTTTGCCCCCCAGAACATATCTTGCTGGTTGAAGGAAGATGTGTTCTGGATAATCCAAGGCCACGCCGGGCCTGCCAGCTGCAAGTATAATCCATACCTGCGGAAAAGAGAAAGCAAACAGGTATGTCAAAACCTAACAAAACCGATTACACTTTCGAGCATAAACCATGCTTGGGCGTTTGTTTGAGCATAAACCATACTCAAGGGACGATCGAATCATCCTGCCAAAACCTGACGAAGGACCTAACCTTCCGGGTACAAGCCATACCAGGAAGTTCGAACTGAGCATAAGCCATACCCGAGTTTTATTGAATTCCTTTGCCAAATCCTGACAAAACAATAAGCCGTTCCAGAGTATAATCCATACTTAAGAGTCCTAGTGAGTACAATCCATACCCATGTCGGGATAGAGCTATGCTTGCCAAGACCTGACAAGACAGTCTGTCCCTAAGCATAATCCATGCCTAGGGGTCCGAGATAAGTATAAGCCATACTTTAGTTGAGATTGAGAATCCTGCCACAACCTGACAAGATACTTAAATTGCCAAACATAATCCATGCTCGGAAAGTCCTTCCTTATTCAATTCAAAGTACAAAACCAAAGCAAACCCTGATTGGTTTGTCATCGAGTGCAGAGCACGATTTGGAGCTAAATCCTAACCCCGAACGTGTGTACTCCGATTTAGCCAATCGGAAAACCTAAAGAAAGCAAAGAGACATATCTTAAATCCTAAGAAATGCCGAAAACACAGAGTGATCCAATCCAGATCATTTGATGACAAGCCGATGGGAGCTCGTTCCAGGGTCATTCCCTGTCCGGGGAGCAGGTGGTGGTAGCACAGGTACAGGTGTTGGTTGTTTCACATACTCGGGTAGCTCTCCACGTCTAACCCGTTCCTCAATCAGATCTCGCAAGTGTCTACAGTCATTTGTGTCATGACCGTCCATATCGTGAAATACGCAATATTTCCCAGAATCGCGTTCTCTTTGCGATGGCTCCCTCCTGGGAGGCTTTGGATAGGAGACGTCACTGTTCGTGTCCAGATAGATGTCTGAGAGTGGGGCATTGAGTTCAGTGTACTTTTCATATCTGGGCCCTCTCCGGGGCTGAGCGTTGCGGTCATTCTTGACGGCAGCTTTTCCTTTGCCTTTGTCAGAATCAGACGGTTCTCCGTCTTTGAGCATGTTAACATCGAGAACTTTCTTCTCGGAGGTTGCGTCCTCTTCACGCAAAAACCTATCCGATTCAAGATAGAATTCAGTGAGATTCCTTGGTGGGTCTCGGTACAAGGATTTCTTGAACTCCGAGTTGTCTAGAACGCCGGATACTGCCGCCATCAGTACCATAGATGGCTCAGGCCGATCAACTGATGCTGCTGCAATGTTGAATCTTTCCAGAAATGATCGCAGAGTTTCTTTGGGTCTCTGCTTGATTGTAGTGAGTGACATGACATTTTTGGGTCGAGCGATGTGGACCCGAAACTGTTCAATGAAGCGAGCGACCAACATGTTCCAGCTGTTGATCGATTCAGATTCTAGCTGCCGAAACCACATAGCAGCAATATCAGTCAAAAAGAGAGGAAAGCATTTAGCCATGACGTTTTCCGACGCCGATTGAACTTCCATATGCCGTTTGTAGCGCATGAGATGCACAGTAGGATCTGTTCTGCCGTTGTAGGGTTCCAGTTGTGGAAGTTTGAAATCCGGAGGATTGCGGGAATTCCTGATTTCCTGTGTGAATGGATTGTGATTGACATCATCCATGTCGTTTTGATAGGTGCGACCTCTCGAAAGGCGTTCAATGAGATTGGCGAGCCGGTCGCCTTCAAAGAGCTGTTGCAAGTTGACAAGTCCAGAAGAGTTCAGAGAGGTATAGGGAGCTTGGAAGGCCATCCGGTTCGGTTCGGAGGCGCCCCCTTGCTGCGGCTCGGAGAAGCGAGGGGGGTTATGGAGGGGTGCACGGTTCGGATCGGGGGTGCCGATCCGAACAGGTTCGCCTGTTCCGAACTGGGGAGCTTGATGCTGAATTTGTGTGGCATTTCCGACCCGAACCGGTGCGGATGTAGGTCGAACAGGAGCGAAGCCTTGATTTCCAGAGGGGAGGCTGCTGCCCCCAGGCTCATGCAAGGTGGCGGTTCGGATCGGGTCCGAACCGATCCGGTGGGGAATGTCTCCCATTTCCATCTGCGTTGAATTCAGATTTTGGCCCTCGGTTCGGATCGGATCCGAACCGATCCGGTTTGCAGCTGCTGCTGGGGCTATTTCAGTGCTATTTCCAGCGAGTTGTGTGTTGCCACTCGGCCTACCTTCCATCCGAGCGAAGAATTGGTCGATCATCTCCTGTTGTTTGCGGAGGAGATCATCTTGCCTAGCCATCTGGGTTCTCAATTCATCGAGAACGCCATCCATTTCATCTCTGGTTAAGTATGCTGATGGATTTTCATGAGAGGAAGCCTCCTGGCTTGCCTCGTTCCTTGTGCCTTCAGTGCCAACATCCTCAGCACGAGAGAAGGTTCCGTCTTTCTTTCGCTTGACCATTGATCCAATAGCCAACTAATCCGCTTCCTTTCAAGCTACTAGAAGAAGTTGTATCGTGTGCCCCCCTTCCTGGCGCGCCAAAATGTTAGACCGAAATTTGGGCCTAACACCCAAACTCTATGTGAAATCCTCACAAATCACAGATTACAGATAAAAAGCAGTAAAAACAGGGAACACACGAGATTTTTATAGTGGTTCGGCTCAATCCAAGCCTACGTCCACTTTATAGTTTCTCATATCCTGAGGAATTACAATTACAATGGTGTCTCACAATCCGTGAGATTCGATTATACACAATAACCTTGTGTTGTAATGAAGAAGAGGAGATTAGAGAGTGGATTTATACACGATAGCCTCGTGTTAGAATGATTTTTGAAGCACAAAGTCCTTGCACTATTGTAATGGAGGAAGCTCCAATGGAGAAGAGCCAAAAGTCCCCCCTGAAATGACCATCTCGTGGTGTATTTATAGGCGTAGAGGAGCTGCTGGGAGCCCTGAATCGGTTCGGATCGGGTGTGACGTGGTGGGCGGAGAGGACATCTCGGAGAGAGTGGAGAAGTGGCCTTCAGATCGTGTGCATACAGGTGGCGGCCGATCCGAATTAGTAGGAGGTAGTTATCCCTTAAGAAGCGGTCAAACTTGCTGCGTCTGAGCAGGTACAGGGGGATCGGTTCGGGTCCGACCCGAACCGAGCTGGTGTCTTCAATCCGAAGACTTCATGTGCCAGGTTAGTGCGATGGAGGTCGGATCGGTTCGGCTCCGAACCGAACCGAGGAGGAGGCTCCGAACCGGAGTTATGATGTATGCTTCTGAGCTGAGTGCAAGCCGGGTCGGGTTCTGATAGTCCGATCCGAACCGGAGTCTCCGATCCGAGCCGAAATCTAAGTGTTGAGGGAGGATGATGAGTTGGTGAAGGCAGGATGCCTCATTCCGATCCGAACCGATTTACCCGATCCGATCCGAGGATTTATTCAATGCTAAATTCCAGGTTTCCGGTTCTGCATGCGTTCACGGAAACGGGCATAACTTTCAAACCGTAAGTCCGATTGAGCCAAACGAAAGCTCAAACTGAAGCTAATTCAGAGATCTACAAGAGTTACAGAGCTCAGCTCCGTAATCGCTGTTTTCAGGCCCAAAAAAGGTCATCTGGTAGGAGTTTTGGGCCTTTCTTTGTTTGTGATGCGACTTTGACCAAATCGCTGCCTGTCTTCTGACGATATTCCCGACGCTTGAGCGTATTATTGATAAGAGATTCCATGTGTGACTGCTTTGACTAAAAAGCGGGTCAACATTTTGCCCCCCAGAACATATCTTGCTGGTTGAAGGAAGATGTGTTCTGGATAATCCAAGGCCACGCCGGGCCTGCCAGCTGCAAGTATAATCCATACCTGCGGAAAAGAGAAAGCAAACAGGTATGTCAAAACCTAACAAAACCGATTACACTTTCGAGCATAAACCATGCTTGGGCGTTTGTTTGAGCATAAACCATACTCAAGGGACGATCGAATCATCCTGCCAAAACCTGACGAAGGACCTAACCTTCCGGGTACAAGCCATACCAGGAAGTTCGAACTGAGCATAAGCCATACCCGAGTTTTATTGAATTCCTTTGCCAAATCCTGACAAAACAATAAGCCGTTCCAGAGTATAATCCATACTTAAGAGTCCTAGTGAGTACAATCCATACCCATGTCGGGATAGAGCTATGCTTGCCAAGACCTGACAAGACAGTCTGTCCCTAAGCATAATCCATGCCTAGGGGTCCGAGATAAGTATAAGCCATACTTTAGTTGAGATTGAGAATCCTGCCACAACCTGACAAGATACTTAAATTGCCAAACATAATCCATGCTCGGAAAGTCCTTCCTTATTCAATTCAAAGTACAAAACCAAAGCAAACCCTGATTGGTTTGTCATCGAGTGCAGAGCACGATTTGGAGCTAAATCCTAACCCCGAACGTGTGTACTCCGATTTAGCCAATCGGAAAACCTAAAGAAAGCAAAGAGACATATCTTAAATCCTAAGAAATGCCGAAAACACAGAGTGATCCAATCCAGATCATTTGATGACAAGCCGATGGGAGCTCGTTCCAGGGTCATTCCCTGTCCGGGGAGCAGGTGGTGGTAGCACAGGTACAGGTGTTGGTTGTTTCACATACTCGGGTAGCTCTCCACGTCTAACCCGTTCCTCAATCAGATCTCGCAAGTGTCTACAGTCATTTGTGTCATGACCGTCCATATCGTGAAATACGCAATATTTCCCAGAATCGCGTTCTCTTTGCGATGGCTCCCTCCTGGGAGGCTTTGGATAGGAGACGTCACTGTTCGTGTCCAGATAGATGTCTGAGAGTGGGGCATTGAGTTCAGTGTACTTTTCATATCTGGGCCCTCTCCGGGGCTGAGCGTTGCGGTCATTCTTGACGGCAGCTTTTCCTTTGCCTTTGTCAGAATCAGACGGTTCTCCGTCTTTGAGCATGTTAACATCGAGAACTTTCTTCTCGGAGGTTGCGTCCTCTTCACGCAAAAACCTATCCGATTCAAGATAGAATTCAGTGAGATTCCTTGGTGGGTCTCGGTACAAGGATTTCTTGAACTCCGAGTTGTCTAGAACGCCGGATACTGCCGCCATCAGTACCATAGATGGCTCAGGCCGATCAACTGATGCTGCTGCAATGTTGAATCTTTCCAGAAATGATCGCAGAGTTTCTTTGGGTCTCTGCTTGATTGTAGTGAGTGACATGACATTTTTGGGTCGAGCGATGTGGACCCGAAACTGTTCAATGAAGCGAGCGACCAACATGTTCCAGCTGTTGATCGATTCAGATTCTAGCTGCCGAAACCACATAGCAGCAATATCAGTCAAAAAGAGAGGAAAGCATTTAGCCATGACGTTTTCCGACGCCGATTGAACTTCCATATGCCGTTTGTAGCGCATGAGATGCACAGTAGGATCTGTTCTGCCGTTGTAGGGTTCCAGTTGTGGAAGTTTGAAATCCGGAGGATTGCGGGAATTCCTGATTTCCTGTGTGAATGGATTGTGATTGACATCATCCATGTCGTTTTGATAGGTGCGACCTCTCGAAAGGCGTTCAATGAGATTGGCGAGCCGGTCGCCTTCAAAGAGCTGTTGCAAGTTGACAAGTCCAGAAGAGTTCAGAGAGGTATAGGGAGCTTGGAAGGCCATCCGGTTCGGTTCGGAGGCGCCCCCTTGCTGCGGCTCGGAGAAGCGAGGGGGGTTATGGAGGGGTGCACGGTTCGGATCGGGGGTGCCGATCCGAACAGGTTCGCCTGTTCCGAACTGGGGAGCTTGATGCTGAATTTGTGTGGCATTTCCGACCCGAACCGGTGCGGATGTAGGTCGAACAGGAGCGAAGCCTTGATTTCCAGAGGGGAGGCTGCTGCCCCCAGGCTCATGCAAGGTGGCGGTTCGGATCGGGTCCGAACCGATCCGGTGGGGAATGTCTCCCATTTCCATCTGCGTTGAATTCAGATTTTGGCCCTCGGTTCGGATCGGATCCGAACCGATCCGGTTTGCAGCTGCTGCTGGGGCTATTTCAGTGCTATTTCCAGCGAGTTGTGTGTTGCCACTCGGCCTACCTTCCATCCGAGCGAAGAATTGGTCGATCATCTCCTGTTGTTTGCGGAGGAGATCATCTTGCCTAGCCATCTGGGTTCTCAATTCATCGAGAACGCCATCCATTTCATCTCTGGTTAAGTATGCTGATGGATTTTCATGAGAGGAAGCCTCCTGGCTTGCCTCGTTCCTTGTGCCTTCAGTGCCAACATCCTCAGCACGAGAGAAGGTTCCGTCTTTCTTTCGCTTGACCATTGATCCAATAGCCAACTAATCCGCTTCCTTTCAAGCTACTAGAAGAAGTTGTATCGTGTGCCCCCCTTCCTGGCGCGCCAAAATGTTAGACCGAAATTTGGGCCTAACACCCAAACTCTATGTGAAATCCTCACAAATCACAGATTACAGATAAAAAGCAGTAAAAACAGGGAACACACGAGATTTTTATAGTGGTTCGGCTCAATCCAAGCCTACGTCCACTTTATAGTTTCTCATATCCTGAGGAATTACAATTACAATGGTGTCTCACAATCCGTGAGATTCGATTATACACAATAACCTTGTGTTGTAATGAAGAAGAGGAGATTAGAGAGTGGATTTATACACGATAGCCTCGTGTTAGAATGATTTTTGAAGCACAAAGTCCTTGCACTATTGTAATGGAGGAAGCTCCAATGGAGAAGAGCCAAAAGTCCCCCCTGAAATGACCATCTCGTGGTGTATTTATAGGCGTAGAGGAGCTGCTGGGAGCCCTGAATCGGTTCGGATCGGGTGTGACGTGGTGGGCGGAGAGGACATCTCGGAGAGAGTGGAGAAGTGGCCTTCAGATCGTGTGCATACAGGTGGCGGCCGATCCGAATTAGTAGGAGGTAGTTATCCCTTAAGAAGCGGTCAAACTTGCTGCGTCTGAGCAGGTACAGGGGGATCGGTTCGGGTCCGACCCGAACCGAGCTGGTGTCTTCAATCCGAAGACTTCATGTGCCAGGTTAGTGCGATGGAGGTCGGATCGGTTCGGCTCCGAACCGAACCGAGGAGGAGGCTCCGAACCGGAGTTATGATGTATGCTTCTGAGCTGAGTGCAAGCCGGGTCGGGTTCTGATAGTCCGATCCGAACCGGAGTCTCCGATCCGAGCCGAAATCTAAGTGTTGAGGGAGGATGATGAGTTGGTGAAGGCAGGATGCCTCATTCCGATCCGAACCGATTTACCCGATCCGATCCGAGGATTTATTCAATGCTAAATTCCAGGTTTCCGGTTCTGCATGCGTTCACGGAAACGGGCATAACTTTCAAACCGTAAGTCCGATTGAGCCAAACGAAAGCTCAAACTGAAGCTAATTCAGAGATCTACAAGAGTTACAGAGCTCAGCTCCGTAATCGCTGTTTTCAGGCCCAAAAAAGGTCATCTGGTAGGAGTTTTGGGCCTTTCTTTGTTTGTGATGCGACTTTGACCAAATCGCTGCCTGTCTTCTGACGATATTCCCGACGCTTGAGCGTATTATTGATAAGAGATTCCATGTGTGACTGCTTTGACTAAAAAGCGGGTCAACATTTTGCCCCCCAGAACATATCTTGCTGGTTGAAGGAAGATGTGTTCTGGATAATCCAAGGCCACGCCGGGCCTGCCAGCTGCAAGTATAATCCATACCTGCGGAAAAGAGAAAGCAAACAGGTATGTCAAAACCTAACAAAACCGATTACACTTTCGAGCATAAACCATGCTTGGGCGTTTGTTTGAGCATAAACCATACTCAAGGGACGATCGAATCATCCTGCCAAAACCTGACGAAGGACCTAACCTTCCGGGTACAAGCCATACCAGGAAGTTCGAACTGAGCATAAGCCATACCCGAGTTTTATTGAATTCCTTTGCCAAATCCTGACAAAACAATAAGCCGTTCCAGAGTATAATCCATACTTAAGAGTCCTAGTGAGTACAATCCATACCCATGTCGGGATAGAGCTATGCTTGCCAAGACCTGACAAGACAGTCTGTCCCTAAGCATAATCCATGCCTAGGGGTCCGAGATAAGTATAAGCCATACTTTAGTTGAGATTGAGAATCCTGCCACAACCTGACAAGATACTTAAATTGCCAAACATAATCCATGCTCGGAAAGTCCTTCCTTATTCAATTCAAAGTACAAAACCAAAGCAAACCCTGATTGGTTTGTCATCGAGTGCAGAGCACGATTTGGAGCTAAATCCTAACCCCGAACGTGTGTACTCCGATTTAGCCAATCGGAAAACCTAAAGAAAGCAAAGAGACATATCTTAAATCCTAAGAAATGCCGAAAACACAGAGTGATCCAATCCAGATCATTTGATGACAAGCCGATGGGAGCTCGTTCCAGGGTCATTCCCTGTCCGGGGAGCAGGTGGTGGTAGCACAGGTACAGGTGTTGGTTGTTTCACATACTCGGGTAGCTCTCCACGTCTAACCCGTTCCTCAATCAGATCTCGCAAGTGTCTACAGTCATTTGTGTCATGACCGTCCATATCGTGAAATACGCAATATTTCCCAGAATCGCGTTCTCTTTGCGATGGCTCCCTCCTGGGAGGCTTTGGATAGGAGACGTCACTGTTCGTGTCCAGATAGATGTCTGAGAGTGGGGCATTGAGTTCAGTGTACTTTTCATATCTGGGCCCTCTCCGGGGCTGAGCGTTGCGGTCATTCTTGACGGCAGCTTTTCCTTTGCCTTTGTCAGAATCAGACGGTTCTCCGTCTTTGAGCATGTTAACATCGAGAACTTTCTTCTCGGAGGTTGCGTCCTCTTCACGCAAAAACCTATCCGATTCAAGATAGAATTCAGTGAGATTCCTTGGTGGGTCTCGGTACAAGGATTTCTTGAACTCCGAGTTGTCTAGAACGCCGGATACTGCCGCCATCAGTACCATAGATGGCTCAGGCCGATCAACTGATGCTGCTGCAATGTTGAATCTTTCCAGAAATGATCGCAGAGTTTCTTTGGGTCTCTGCTTGATTGTAGTGAGTGACATGACATTTTTGGGTCGAGCGATGTGGACCCGAAACTGTTCAATGAAGCGAGCGACCAACATGTTCCAGCTGTTGATCGATTCAGATTCTAGCTGCCGAAACCACATAGCAGCAATATCAGTCAAAAAGAGAGGAAAGCATTTAGCCATGACGTTTTCCGACGCCGATTGAACTTCCATATGCCGTTTGTAGCGCATGAGATGCACAGTAGGATCTGTTCTGCCGTTGTAGGGTTCCAGTTGTGGAAGTTTGAAATCCGGAGGATTGCGGGAATTCCTGATTTCCTGTGTGAATGGATTGTGATTGACATCATCCATGTCGTTTTGATAGGTGCGACCTCTCGAAAGGCGTTCAATGAGATTGGCGAGCCGGTCGCCTTCAAAGAGCTGTTGCAAGTTGACAAGTCCAGAAGAGTTCAGAGAGGTATAGGGAGCTTGGAAGGCCATCCGGTTCGGTTCGGAGGCGCCCCCTTGCTGCGGCTCGGAGAAGCGAGGGGGGTTATGGAGGGGTGCACGGTTCGGATCGGGGGTGCCGATCCGAACAGGTTCGCCTGTTCCGAACTGGGGAGCTTGATGCTGAATTTGTGTGGCATTTCCGACCCGAACCGGTGCGGATGTAGGTCGAACAGGAGCGAAGCCTTGATTTCCAGAGGGGAGGCTGCTGCCCCCAGGCTCATGCAAGGTGGCGGTTCGGATCGGGTCCGAACCGATCCGGTGGGGAATGTCTCCCATTTCCATCTGCGTTGAATTCAGATTTTGGCCCTCGGTTCGGATCGGATCCGAACCGATCCGGTTTGCAGCTGCTGCTGGGGCTATTTCAGTGCTATTTCCAGCGAGTTGTGTGTTGCCACTCGGCCTACCTTCCATCCGAGCGAAGAATTGGTCGATCATCTCCTGTTGTTTGCGGAGGAGATCATCTTGCCTAGCCATCTGGGTTCTCAATTCATCGAGAACGCCATCCATTTCATCTCTGGTTAAGTATGCTGATGGATTTTCATGAGAGGAAGCCTCCTGGCTTGCCTCGTTCCTTGTGCCTTCAGTGCCAACATCCTCAGCACGAGAGAAGGTTCCGTCTTTCTTTCGCTTGACCATTGATCCAATAGCCAACTAATCCGCTTCCTTTCAAGCTACTAGAAGAAGTTGTATCGTGTGCCCCCCTTCCTGGCGCGCCAAAATGTTAGACCGAAATTTGGGCCTAACACCCAAACTCTATGTGAAATCCTCACAAATCACAGATTACAGATAAAAAGCAGTAAAAACAGGGAACACACGAGATTTTTATAGTGGTTCGGCTCAATCCAAGCCTACGTCCACTTTATAGTTTCTCATATCCTGAGGAATTACAATTACAATGGTGTCTCACAATCCGTGAGATTCGATTATACACAATAACCTTGTGTTGTAATGAAGAAGAGGAGATTAGAGAGTGGATTTATACACGATAGCCTCGTGTTAGAATGATTTTTGAAGCACAAAGTCCTTGCACTATTGTAATGGAGGAAGCTCCAATGGAGAAGAGCCAAAAGTCCCCCCTGAAATGACCATCTCGTGGTGTATTTATAGGCGTAGAGGAGCTGCTGGGAGCCCTGAATCGGTTCGGATCGGGTGTGACGTGGTGGGCGGAGAGGACATCTCGGAGAGAGTGGAGAAGTGGCCTTCAGATCGTGTGCATACAGGTGGCGGCCGATCCGAATTAGTAGGAGGTAGTTATCCCTTAAGAAGCGGTCAAACTTGCTGCGTCTGAGCAGGTACAGGGGGATCGGTTCGGGTCCGACCCGAACCGAGCTGGTGTCTTCAATCCGAAGACTTCATGTGCCAGGTTAGTGCGATGGAGGTCGGATCGGTTCGGCTCCGAACCGAACCGAGGAGGAGGCTCCGAACCGGAGTTATGATGTATGCTTCTGAGCTGAGTGCAAGCCGGGTCGGGTTCTGATAGTCCGATCCGAACCGGAGTCTCCGATCCGAGCCGAAATCTAAGTGTTGAGGGAGGATGATGAGTTGGTGAAGGCAGGATGCCTCATTCCGATCCGAACCGATTTACCCGATCCGATCCGAGGATTTATTCAATGCTAAATTCCAGGTTTCCGGTTCTGCATGCGTTCACGGAAACGGGCATAACTTTCAAACCGTAAGTCCGATTGAGCCAAACGAAAGCTCAAACTGAAGCTAATTCAGAGATCTACAAGAGTTACAGAGCTCAGCTCCGTAATCGCTGTTTTCAGGCCCAAAAAAGGTCATCTGGTAGGAGTTTTGGGCCTTTCTTTGTTTGTGATGCGACTTTGACCAAATCGCTGCCTGTCTTCTGACGATATTCCCGACGCTTGAGCGTATTATTGATAAGAGATTCCATGTGTGACTGCTTTGACTAAAAAGCGGGTCAACATTTTGCCCCCCAGAACATATCTTGCTGGTTGAAGGAAGATGTGTTCTGGATAATCCAAGGCCACGCCGGGCCTGCCAGCTGCAAGTATAATCCATACCTGCGGAAAAGAGAAAGCAAACAGGTATGTCAAAACCTAACAAAACCGATTACACTTTCGAGCATAAACCATGCTTGGGCGTTTGTTTGAGCATAAACCATACTCAAGGGACGATCGAATCATCCTGCCAAAACCTGACGAAGGACCTAACCTTCCGGGTACAAGCCATACCAGGAAGTTCGAACTGAGCATAAGCCATACCCGAGTTTTATTGAATTCCTTTGCCAAATCCTGACAAAACAATAAGCCGTTCCAGAGTATAATCCATACTTAAGAGTCCTAGTGAGTACAATCCATACCCATGTCGGGATAGAGCTATGCTTGCCAAGACCTGACAAGACAGTCTGTCCCTAAGCATAATCCATGCCTAGGGGTCCGAGATAAGTATAAGCCATACTTTAGTTGAGATTGAGAATCCTGCCACAACCTGACAAGATACTTAAATTGCCAAACATAATCCATGCTCGGAAAGTCCTTCCTTATTCAATTCAAAGTACAAAACCAAAGCAAACCCTGATTGGTTTGTCATCGAGTGCAGAGCACGATTTGGAGCTAAATCCTAACCCCGAACGTGTGTACTCCGATTTAGCCAATCGGAAAACCTAAAGAAAGCAAAGAGACATATCTTAAATCCTAAGAAATGCCGAAAACACAGAGTGATCCAATCCAGATCATTTGATGACAAGCCGATGGGAGCTCGTTCCAGGGTCATTCCCTGTCCGGGGAGCAGGTGGTGGTAGCACAGGTACAGGTGTTGGTTGTTTCACATACTCGGGTAGCTCTCCACGTCTAACCCGTTCCTCAATCAGATCTCGCAAGTGTCTACAGTCATTTGTGTCATGACCGTCCATATCGTGAAATACGCAATATTTCCCAGAATCGCGTTCTCTTTGCGATGGCTCCCTCCTGGGAGGCTTTGGATAGGAGACGTCACTGTTCGTGTCCAGATAGATGTCTGAGAGTGGGGCATTGAGTTCAGTGTACTTTTCATATCTGGGCCCTCTCCGGGGCTGAGCGTTGCGGTCATTCTTGACGGCAGCTTTTCCTTTGCCTTTGTCAGAATCAGACGGTTCTCCGTCTTTGAGCATGTTAACATCGAGAACTTTCTTCTCGGAGGTTGCGTCCTCTTCACGCAAAAACCTATCCGATTCAAGATAGAATTCAGTGAGATTCCTTGGTGGGTCTCGGTACAAGGATTTCTTGAACTCCGAGTTGTCTAGAACGCCGGATACTGCCGCCATCAGTACCATAGATGGCTCAGGCCGATCAACTGATGCTGCTGCAATGTTGAATCTTTCCAGAAATGATCGCAGAGTTTCTTTGGGTCTCTGCTTGATTGTAGTGAGTGACATGACATTTTTGGGTCGAGCGATGTGGACCCGAAACTGTTCAATGAAGCGAGCGACCAACATGTTCCAGCTGTTGATCGATTCAGATTCTAGCTGCCGAAACCACATAGCAGCAATATCAGTCAAAAAGAGAGGAAAGCATTTAGCCATGACGTTTTCCGACGCCGATTGAACTTCCATATGCCGTTTGTAGCGCATGAGATGCACAGTAGGATCTGTTCTGCCGTTGTAGGGTTCCAGTTGTGGAAGTTTGAAATCCGGAGGATTGCGGGAATTCCTGATTTCCTGTGTGAATGGATTGTGATTGACATCATCCATGTCGTTTTGATAGGTGCGACCTCTCGAAAGGCGTTCAATGAGATTGGCGAGCCGGTCGCCTTCAAAGAGCTGTTGCAAGTTGACAAGTCCAGAAGAGTTCAGAGAGGTATAGGGAGCTTGGAAGGCCATCCGGTTCGGTTCGGAGGCGCCCCCTTGCTGCGGCTCGGAGAAGCGAGGGGGGTTATGGAGGGGTGCACGGTTCGGATCGGGGGTGCCGATCCGAACAGGTTCGCCTGTTCCGAACTGGGGAGCTTGATGCTGAATTTGTGTGGCATTTCCGACCCGAACCGGTGCGGATGTAGGTCGAACAGGAGCGAAGCCTTGATTTCCAGAGGGGAGGCTGCTGCCCCCAGGCTCATGCAAGGTGGCGGTTCGGATCGGGTCCGAACCGATCCGGTGGGGAATGTCTCCCATTTCCATCTGCGTTGAATTCAGATTTTGGCCCTCGGTTCGGATCGGATCCGAACCGATCCGGTTTGCAGCTGCTGCTGGGGCTATTTCAGTGCTATTTCCAGCGAGTTGTGTGTTGCCACTCGGCCTACCTTCCATCCGAGCGAAGAATTGGTCGATCATCTCCTGTTGTTTGCGGAGGAGATCATCTTGCCTAGCCATCTGGGTTCTCAATTCATCGAGAACGCCATCCATTTCATCTCTGGTTAAGTATGCTGATGGATTTTCATGAGAGGAAGCCTCCTGGCTTGCCTCGTTCCTTGTGCCTTCAGTGCCAACATCCTCAGCACGAGAGAAGGTTCCGTCTTTCTTTCGCTTGACCATTGATCCAATAGCCAACTAATCCGCTTCCTTTCAAGCTACTAGAAGAAGTTGTATCGTGTGCCCCCCTTCCTGGCGCGCCAAAATGTTAGACCGAAATTTGGGCCTAACACCCAAACTCTATGTGAAATCCTCACAAATCACAGATTACAGATAAAAAGCAGTAAAAACAGGGAACACACGAGATTTTTATAGTGGTTCGGCTCAATCCAAGCCTACGTCCACTTTATAGTTTCTCATATCCTGAGGAATTACAATTACAATGGTGTCTCACAATCCGTGAGATTCGATTATACACAATAACCTTGTGTTGTAATGAAGAAGAGGAGATTAGAGAGTGGATTTATACACGATAGCCTCGTGTTAGAATGATTTTTGAAGCACAAAGTCCTTGCACTATTGTAATGGAGGAAGCTCCAATGGAGAAGAGCCAAAAGTCCCCCCTGAAATGACCATCTCGTGGTGTATTTATAGGCGTAGAGGAGCTGCTGGGAGCCCTGAATCGGTTCGGATCGGGTGTGACGTGGTGGGCGGAGAGGACATCTCGGAGAGAGTGGAGAAGTGGCCTTCAGATCGTGTGCATACAGGTGGCGGCCGATCCGAATTAGTAGGAGGTAGTTATCCCTTAAGAAGCGGTCAAACTTGCTGCGTCTGAGCAGGTACAGGGGGATCGGTTCGGGTCCGACCCGAACCGAGCTGGTGTCTTCAATCCGAAGACTTCATGTGCCAGGTTAGTGCGATGGAGGTCGGATCGGTTCGGCTCCGAACCGAACCGAGGAGGAGGCTCCGAACCGGAGTTATGATGTATGCTTCTGAGCTGAGTGCAAGCCGGGTCGGGTTCTGATAGTCCGATCCGAACCGGAGTCTCCGATCCGAGCCGAAATCTAAGTGTTGAGGGAGGATGATGAGTTGGTGAAGGCAGGATGCCTCATTCCGATCCGAACCGATTTACCCGATCCGATCCGAGGATTTATTCAATGCTAAATTCCAGGTTTCCGGTTCTGCATGCGTTCACGGAAACGGGCATAACTTTCAAACCGTAAGTCCGATTGAGCCAAACGAAAGCTCAAACTGAAGCTAATTCAGAGATCTACAAGAGTTACAGAGCTCAGCTCCGTAATCGCTGTTTTCAGGCCCAAAAAAGGTCATCTGGTAGGAGTTTTGGGCCTTTCTTTGTTTGTGATGCGACTTTGACCAAATCGCTGCCTGTCTTCTGACGATATTCCCGACGCTTGAGCGTATTATTGATAAGAGATTCCATGTGTGACTGCTTTGACTAAAAAGCGGGTCAACATTTTGCCCCCCAGAACATATCTTGCTGGTTGAAGGAAGATGTGTTCTGGATAATCCAAGGCCACGCCGGGCCTGCCAGCTGCAAGTATAATCCATACCTGCGGAAAAGAGAAAGCAAACAGGTATGTCAAAACCTAACAAAACCGATTACACTTTCGAGCATAAACCATGCTTGGGCGTTTGTTTGAGCATAAACCATACTCAAGGGACGATCGAATCATCCTGCCAAAACCTGACGAAGGACCTAACCTTCCGGGTACAAGCCATACCAGGAAGTTCGAACTGAGCATAAGCCATACCCGAGTTTTATTGAATTCCTTTGCCAAATCCTGACAAAACAATAAGCCGTTCCAGAGTATAATCCATACTTAAGAGTCCTAGTGAGTACAATCCATACCCATGTCGGGATAGAGCTATGCTTGCCAAGACCTGACAAGACAGTCTGTCCCTAAGCATAATCCATGCCTAGGGGTCCGAGATAAGTATAAGCCATACTTTAGTTGAGATTGAGAATCCTGCCACAACCTGACAAGATACTTAAATTGCCAAACATAATCCATGCTCGGAAAGTCCTTCCTTATTCAATTCAAAGTACAAAACCAAAGCAAACCCTGATTGGTTTGTCATCGAGTGCAGAGCACGATTTGGAGCTAAATCCTAACCCCGAACGTGTGTACTCCGATTTAGCCAATCGGAAAACCTAAAGAAAGCAAAGAGACATATCTTAAATCCTAAGAAATGCCGAAAACACAGAGTGATCCAATCCAGATCATTTGATGACAAGCCGATGGGAGCTCGTTCCAGGGTCATTCCCTGTCCGGGGAGCAGGTGGTGGTAGCACAGGTACAGGTGTTGGTTGTTTCACATACTCGGGTAGCTCTCCACGTCTAACCCGTTCCTCAATCAGATCTCGCAAGTGTCTACAGTCATTTGTGTCATGACCGTCCATATCGTGAAATACGCAATATTTCCCAGAATCGCGTTCTCTTTGCGATGGCTCCCTCCTGGGAGGCTTTGGATAGGAGACGTCACTGTTCGTGTCCAGATAGATGTCTGAGAGTGGGGCATTGAGTTCAGTGTACTTTTCATATCTGGGCCCTCTCCGGGGCTGAGCGTTGCGGTCATTCTTGACGGCAGCTTTTCCTTTGCCTTTGTCAGAATCAGACGGTTCTCCGTCTTTGAGCATGTTAACATCGAGAACTTTCTTCTCGGAGGTTGCGTCCTCTTCACGCAAAAACCTATCCGATTCAAGATAGAATTCAGTGAGATTCCTTGGTGGGTCTCGGTACAAGGATTTCTTGAACTCCGAGTTGTCTAGAACGCCGGATACTGCCGCCATCAGTACCATAGATGGCTCAGGCCGATCAACTGATGCTGCTGCAATGTTGAATCTTTCCAGAAATGATCGCAGAGTTTCTTTGGGTCTCTGCTTGATTGTAGTGAGTGACATGACATTTTTGGGTCGAGCGATGTGGACCCGAAACTGTTCAATGAAGCGAGCGACCAACATGTTCCAGCTGTTGATCGATTCAGATTCTAGCTGCCGAAACCACATAGCAGCAATATCAGTCAAAAAGAGAGGAAAGCATTTAGCCATGACGTTTTCCGACGCCGATTGAACTTCCATATGCCGTTTGTAGCGCATGAGATGCACAGTAGGATCTGTTCTGCCGTTGTAGGGTTCCAGTTGTGGAAGTTTGAAATCCGGAGGATTGCGGGAATTCCTGATTTCCTGTGTGAATGGATTGTGATTGACATCATCCATGTCGTTTTGATAGGTGCGACCTCTCGAAAGGCGTTCAATGAGATTGGCGAGCCGGTCGCCTTCAAAGAGCTGTTGCAAGTTGACAAGTCCAGAAGAGTTCAGAGAGGTATAGGGAGCTTGGAAGGCCATCCGGTTCGGTTCGGAGGCGCCCCCTTGCTGCGGCTCGGAGAAGCGAGGGGGGTTATGGAGGGGTGCACGGTTCGGATCGGGGGTGCCGATCCGAACAGGTTCGCCTGTTCCGAACTGGGGAGCTTGATGCTGAATTTGTGTGGCATTTCCGACCCGAACCGGTGCGGATGTAGGTCGAACAGGAGCGAAGCCTTGATTTCCAGAGGGGAGGCTGCTGCCCCCAGGCTCATGCAAGGTGGCGGTTCGGATCGGGTCCGAACCGATCCGGTGGGGAATGTCTCCCATTTCCATCTGCGTTGAATTCAGATTTTGGCCCTCGGTTCGGATCGGATCCGAACCGATCCGGTTTGCAGCTGCTGCTGGGGCTATTTCAGTGCTATTTCCAGCGAGTTGTGTGTTGCCACTCGGCCTACCTTCCATCCGAGCGAAGAATTGGTCGATCATCTCCTGTTGTTTGCGGAGGAGATCATCTTGCCTAGCCATCTGGGTTCTCAATTCATCGAGAACGCCATCCATTTCATCTCTGGTTAAGTATGCTGATGGATTTTCATGAGAGGAAGCCTCCTGGCTTGCCTCGTTCCTTGTGCCTTCAGTGCCAACATCCTCAGCACGAGAGAAGGTTCCGTCTTTCTTTCGCTTGACCATTGATCCAATAGCCAACTAATCCGCTTCCTTTCAAGCTACTAGAAGAAGTTGTATCGTGTGCCCCCCTTCCTGGCGCGCCAAAATGTTAGACCGAAATTTGGGCCTAACACCCAAACTCTATGTGAAATCCTCACAAATCACAGATTACAGATAAAAAGCAGTAAAAACAGGGAACACACGAGATTTTTATAGTGGTTCGGCTCAATCCAAGCCTACGTCCACTTTATAGTTTCTCATATCCTGAGGAATTACAATTACAATGGTGTCTCACAATCCGTGAGATTCGATTATACACAATAACCTTGTGTTGTAATGAAGAAGAGGAGATTAGAGAGTGGATTTATACACGATAGCCTCGTGTTAGAATGATTTTTGAAGCACAAAGTCCTTGCACTATTGTAATGGAGGAAGCTCCAATGGAGAAGAGCCAAAAGTCCCCCCTGAAATGACCATCTCGTGGTGTATTTATAGGCGTAGAGGAGCTGCTGGGAGCCCTGAATCGGTTCGGATCGGGTGTGACGTGGTGGGCGGAGAGGACATCTCGGAGAGAGTGGAGAAGTGGCCTTCAGATCGTGTGCATACAGGTGGCGGCCGATCCGAATTAGTAGGAGGTAGTTATCCCTTAAGAAGCGGTCAAACTTGCTGCGTCTGAGCAGGTACAGGGGGATCGGTTCGGGTCCGACCCGAACCGAGCTGGTGTCTTCAATCCGAAGACTTCATGTGCCAGGTTAGTGCGATGGAGGTCGGATCGGTTCGGCTCCGAACCGAACCGAGGAGGAGGCTCCGAACCGGAGTTATGATGTATGCTTCTGAGCTGAGTGCAAGCCGGGTCGGGTTCTGATAGTCCGATCCGAACCGGAGTCTCCGATCCGAGCCGAAATCTAAGTGTTGAGGGAGGATGATGAGTTGGTGAAGGCAGGATGCCTCATTCCGATCCGAACCGATTTACCCGATCCGATCCGAGGATTTATTCAATGCTAAATTCCAGGTTTCCGGTTCTGCATGCGTTCACGGAAACGGGCATAACTTTCAAACCGTAAGTCCGATTGAGCCAAACGAAAGCTCAAACTGAAGCTAATTCAGAGATCTACAAGAGTTACAGAGCTCAGCTCCGTAATCGCTGTTTTCAGGCCCAAAAAAGGTCATCTGGTAGGAGTTTTGGGCCTTTCTTTGTTTGTGATGCGACTTTGACCAAATCGCTGCCTGTCTTCTGACGATATTCCCGACGCTTGAGCGTATTATTGATAAGAGATTCCATGTGTGACTGCTTTGACTAAAAAGCGGGTCAACAAATTGCAACTATGGATATTTATGCAGTTGTATCAAAAAATTATATAATTTTCAGCAATTTTTTTGTGATTATTTGCTGATATTTCTGCAATTTTTTATAAATAATTGCATAAATTTCCGCAATTTTTTAAGAAACTTGTGGAAATTTTCGCAAATTTTCATTGAATAATTGCATATATTTCTGCCATTTTTTTTATATAATTGCATAAATATCTGCAACTATTCTTGAATAATTGCATTAATTTAGGCAATTATTAGTTCACTTACTTCTAGGGACCTAATTTACATATCTTTTTCGAAAAAGATGTTTTGGCTATTTTGAAACTTAATAGGGACTTTAGTCAAACAGTCCCAATTATACCAGTTTGGAACGTGGAAGCACTAGCCCTGCATGCTATGAATTATATTTTCTATAAGCAAGCTATAATTTTTTACAAATTGTATACATTTAACATCTGTAAAATAAAAAGTTTGTAAAATTATGTAGTCGTGTTTTTATGTTGAAATCATATGTAACTAGTTTAAAATTTTATTTTTAAATTGCAATTTCTTTTATAACAAATTACAGTTTTTGTTTGTATTATTAATTTAGAAAAAACGATTTCGTAATGGAAGTTTATTTGTTAGATCATATTCTTAAGGATATTACAATTAACAATTAATTGCTAATTCAATCATTTTTTAAGCGATATTAAAGAAGTAGTTTTGACAATTTACGTTAACATCAAAAAATGTGACAACAAATATATTGCAACTTTAAATAAAGACCTGTTATAATCTATGAATAATTTTCTAATCCGTTTTTATTAGAGCAGTTCTATCCAATAATTTTTTTAGCATACCCTACCAAACTGAATAAAATATTATATCTATTTAACTTTAGTACAACCTTTTGATTCAAGAGGTTTCATGGAGAACCAACGTGTTTTTGCAGACAAATTGGCTTTAGAATTTACAGCTTTCGTGGACAACATTTTGATTAGAGGTTGGATAAGAAGAAAAAATGTCGAGTAATTGAAAACAATTATTTGTTTTGTAATAATTATATTGACGTCAAAAATAGACCATCAACCAAAGTTGAGTTGTAAGGAACCTGTATGACCTAGAATTATTACTTGTGCATATAATATTCCATTATTACCTCGCTATTTCACATAGCGGATTTCTAGCGCTATGATTTTCCTAAATAGCCTCAAAAATAGTTTTTTTGCTTTAAAACCTACTATATTCGCTATTCCTAATATATGTTGTTATTCCTCAATGTTTTGTTATTTCCACTACATCTTGTTTAAAATAAATAAATTGGAAATGACATTTACACATTATAAATAACATGAAGTGTTGTTTAGTTTTAAGGACACATTTCAAAAAAAATCAATTCAATTAGAACTAAGTTTGATAATTAGATTAAGGACAAAGATCAAATTGTGTGATGTCAACACGAAGTTCACTTTAATTTCTCATCATTGCTAAATTAATTTAAAAATTAAAAATAACCCTCAAATTTGAAAGAAAAAAGTGATTTCATAATTATTTTAATCCATTGATGTTATTATAAACATACGAAAATAGTCATCTTAGAAAGCTAAATGAATATAGCTTTGTAACTTAAAATTATAGTTTTATATTGTATAACCTAAACACAGAAATAAGTCATTTTAAAGCTAATGTTTTTTAAATTCGAAAAAGCTATATATAAAAAACGAAGCTACATGCATTTAGCTTTCCTTCCTGAATTTTCTTATATTTTTTCCCTATATTTACAAAACTAAAAAACATTCCTTAATTAATTTTTATTAGTTTACAATCTTATAATCACAGGAAAACATCTTTATATCAATTTTTATTATTTATAAAGTACAAATATGTGTCCTTAGTTTAGAATATTTGGACTTTTTCCAATTAAAACATGAAAATTGTCCTTAATTTATTGATATTTGGTGATACAATATTTCCAAATATCAATTAGATTTTTTAGAGATATTCGTGGTAATTTCGTTACCCGTTTTGTGCAAGAAATGAATGGAAAGAAATGGAAGGAATATTAATGAATAGGGGATATTGGAAATATTTGCCATCTAATTTGTTGTCATGTTTCATGGAAAAGAAACGGAAAGAAATTAAAATTGGAAAAGGGATCGATTGATGGAGAAAATTGAAAGTTATCAATCAATCAATCATACGACAATCAAATTAATGGTAATATTAGCCTTCCATGATTTGATTTATTTACATAAATCAAATTAATTCATCCCCAAGAAACATTTTCCTCTATATAAAGAAAGGCATAGAGGATGTTATGAGATGATATGTGAGAACATTTGTATTCTTCATTTCTTTTGCTCTACTTCAAAAACTCTGTAATCTCTTGAATATTAATAAAATCTCTTCCCCATTGAAGTGGATGTACACTATCTCGCGATAGTGGAACCACTATAAATTTGTGTATTCTTTTTTACCTTTATTTTTTTTGTGATTTGAGATTGATATTCGTTTCAAGTTGTTTGTTCTATCACATCATTGCAAGATCCTATTGAGGTTTTTCCTTTGAAAGGGATTGATCACCCCTTACAACTGGTATCAAAGCTAGATTCGCAAAGAAGATGTTTGGTAGAATGGCAGGAGGAGATGAAAACAATACAAATAATACATCAGAGCTAGTAGTTACTCCATACGTCAGAGGCTCCTATGTGGCGTCAGGATCACAGTTGACGATAGATAAGTGGAATGGTGAAGGAGATTTTGAAAAGTGGCAGTGGATGATGAAAGCAGTTTTGAGAAGAAATCGCATTCATCGAGTAGTTTTTGATACAGATACATTGCCTGCTGATATTTCATCAGTGGAATTAGAAGAGATGGAAGAATGGGCATTTAATACTCTTCAGCTTGCTATGGGAAAGAATGTAATTTCTGAAATCAGTCAGGAGACAACAGCTAGAGACATTTGGAAGAAGTTGGAGGACCTCTACATGAAGAAATCCCTAACCAACTGTCTAATCCTATTGAAGACTTTCTTCACTTATAAGATGAAGGAAGGTTCTTCAATTAAGACACACCTAAATGTGTTTGATGACCTGTTAATGAAGATGAAGCTGTTGAGTTGAAAATTGATGAAGAGAACAAAAAACAATGGTTCTGTTGTGTTCGCTTCCAGAGCAATACACTGGTTTCGCAAGTAGCCTTATTTATGGTAGAGACACATTGAAATTACATGATGTGAAGACAGGTTTGCTCAGTGAAGAGTTGAGAGATCATATGAAAGAGTCCGGTGTTTGTGATAGTAGTGGAGGAAGTAGTAGTTCAAGCTTATTTGTTGAGAGAGAAAGAGCAGAGAAGAAAGTGAAAAATAATAAAGGGCGTTCCAATTCTAGGAAGCCTAATTCGCGGAGTAAGTCTAAAGATGGAAAGTGCTATAATTGTAAGGAACTAGGCCATTGGAGAAGAGTCTGTCTAGATTTGGAGAAGAAGACTGATGGTTCTTCATCTATTGCATGGAGAAAGGCGGTAGCGATTTGTTGACAGCGGTTATATCAGATGTTGCAGACCACTGGATTCTAGATTATGGAGCATCATTTCACATGACTCCTAATAAGGATTATTTTTTTCCTTCGATGCCAAAGAAGGAAGTTCTATCCTTATGGGGAACGATGCCACATGCAAGTCTATGGGAGCTGGTTCAGTTCGCATTCGCATGTATAATGGGATTATTCGCACACTTTCAAATGTTCGCTATGTCCCAGGTCTTCGGAAGTCTTTGATATCATTAGGCCAATTGGCATCATTGGGATGCAAGATAACCATTGTCAAAGATGGTTTTAGAGTTTCTAGAGAGGCACTTGTATTGATGAAGGGTGTTATGGTGCGAAATCTGTATTTGCTAATGGGTACCACTGTCCATGGAGAATTATGTGTTGGAGTTGATAGTTCTAAAAGTTTGGATGCTACCAAGCTTTGGCATATGAGATTAGGTCATACTTCGGAGAAGAACTTAGAGTTGCTTCGCAAGAAGAAAAAGATCAAGGGAGAAATCTTCAACAAGTTGGACTTCTGCAAGGAGTGTGTATTGGCAAAGCAAACCAGAGTTTCTTTTGGTGATGGCGTGCATACTTCTAAGAGGGTATTTGATTATGTGCATTCAGATGTTTGAGGGCCATACTCTATAGCTTCTATTGGTGGAGCATATTATTTTGTTTCCTTCATTGATGACTACTCGCGCAAGGTTTGGGTGTATGTAACGAAAGCTAAGTCGGAAGTATTTGAGAAGTTTAAGGTTTGGTTAGCTCTTGTCGAAAACCAAACAGGAAAGAAATTGAAGATTCTTAGATCCGACAACGGTGGTGAATATATCTCTAAAGAGTTCCTCGACTACTGTAGACAGCATGGTATTAGAAAACATTTTACTACACCTGGTGATCCTCAATCCAACGGGGTTGCTGAGAGAATGAATATGACTCTACTTGAAAAGGCCTGTTGCTTGATATTGACTGCGGGTATGTCTAAGGGTTTTTGGGCTGAAGCTATTTCGAGTGCAGCACATATTATTAATTGGATTCCGTGCTCAGCCATTGATGGGAAGATTCCAGAGGAGGTAGGAGAGGTAAAAAATACTTTATTAAGTTATTTTCGTATATTTGGATGTCCAGTTTATGTTCACAATACAGGACATGACAAATTGGAGCCTAGGGCCTCCAAATATGTTTTTCTTGGTTATGCAGATGGCATAAAAGGATATAGAATTTGGAATCTAATTACGAAGAAAGTTATACATTCCAGACATGTGACTTTTGATGAGTCAGCAATGTTTAAACCTTTGGAAGGTTTATCAAAGGGTTCAGACTCAGTTGATGAGAAGCCTGAAAAGACCGAGATTCCCAGTTTTCAAACCCGAAGTAGAGCTATCACTATTGATAATAGTGACGGAGCAGTTGATGATACATCACATGATAGTCTACAGATTTCCTCTAGTAGTGATGGTGATGGTCATGAAGCTAGAGATGATTCAGCTCAAGGTGGAGCTCAAGGTGGAGCTGAAGGAGAGTCGAGCGATATAGTCATTCGGGCTAGTCAGAGACCAAAGAGAGCTCCAATTAGATATGGAGATTGACAGTATGAAAATTTGAGCCTTGATGATCAGTTTGAGTATGCTTTACATGTAATTCATGATGAACCATTGAGCCTTGAAGAAGCCATGAAGTTGAGGGACAACTCGAAGTGGAATTGCGCTATGGAAGAGGAGATACGGTCTTTGCAAAAGAACAGGACTTGTGATTTGGTACCACAACCTCAAGGAAGCCGGGCCATAGGTTGCAAGTGTGTGTTCAAGGTAAAAGATGATGGTAGATACAAAGCAAGATTAGTAGCCAAAGGACTTTCACAAAGAAAGGGGTTAGAGTATGATGAAATATTTGTTCCGGTTGTTAGACAAACTTCAATTCGAATCCTACTTGCAATAGTTGCCGCTTACGATTTGGAGTTAGAACAGCATGATGTGAAGACCGCTTTCTTGCATGGTGACTTGGAGGAAACCATTTACATGAAGCAACCATAAGAATTTATTGTAGATGGAAAGTCAGATTAGGTATGCAAGTTGAAGAAATCCCTTTATGGTCTAAAACAGTCACCTAGACAATGGTATAAAAGGTTTGATTCTTTTATGCTTTCACATGATTTTAATCGTAGTACTAAAGATGCATGTGTTTACTTTAAGCATTTAAAGAATAATAATTAAGTGTATTTACTTTTGTATGTGGATGATATGTTGATTGCTTCCAAGAATAGAGATGAAATTGATGCGTTGAAGTTGAAATTAAAAGCGGAATTCAATATGAAAGACCATGGAGAAGCAAAGAAAATGTTGGGGATGGAAATCCAAAGAGATAGAAAGCTTGGAATTTTAAGACTTACTCAAAAGGAATATATTCAAAAGGTGATTGTTCGGTTTAGCATGGATGGTGCAAAGGCTATCAGTACACCCATGCCTTTGCATATACAGCTTTCTAATCAGGGCTCTACGATCTCAGAAAAGGACAAGGCCTATATGAAGAAGGTGCCTTATGCCAGTGCAGTAGGTAGCTTGATGTATGCTATGGTGTGCACTAGAACTGACATTGCCCAAGCTGTTAGATTAGTTAGTAGGCATATGGCAAATCCGGGAAAATCGCATTGGGAGGCAGTGAAGTACATTTTTAGATAACTTAGAGGAACATCAGATTATGGGCTTGTTTTTTGCAGCAGAAATAAGGATTTCAACTTGGTTGGATTCTATGATTCAGACTATGCCGGAGATAGAGATAGAAGAAAGTTAACCTCAGGCTATGTGTTCACACTTGGAGGAACAACTATTAGTTAGAGAGCGAGGTTCCAGACTTTAGTTGCTTTGTCTACTACAGAGGCAGGGTTGATAGCTGCAGTTGAGGCAACTAAAGAGACACTTTATTTGAAAAGGTTATTGTGTGATTTGGGCTTCATGCATGATGCTTGTTTGGTGAATTGTGACAGTCAAAGTGAATTCATTTAGCTGAAAATATGGCTTTCAGTTCTAGAATAAAGCATATAGAGGTAAGAGAATCTTTCCTTATCTCTATGAATGAGAAGAAGTTAGTTCGTCTTCAAAAGATTCACACAAATGAAAATGCAGCAGACATGTTTACAAAGGCATTACCGGCTACTAAGTTCGAGCATTGCTCGAACTTGATTCGCTTGATGAAGTGCTAGGTGCCACATGGTGGCACAATAGGGAAGATAGTGACTTGGCTGAAGTCAAGAGAAGATATGGTATTCTTCTTGTATGAAGAGATAGGAGTTGGTTGCACAATATCTACCTTGTTCTTTGAATGCTTCCAACACTTTGTTGGTAGGCGGTGGCCTTGCCGAAGTTTACTGACAAAGTGCAATGAGGGGTGGCTTTTGTAGGAACTCATTGGGAAGCATTTCCATTGGAGTCTTTAGGTTGCATGAGATATTGTATCAAGGTGGAGATTATTGGAATTTGGTGATACAATATTTCCAAATATCAATTAGAGTTTTTGGAGATATTCGTGGTAATTTCATTACCCATTTTGCGCAAGAAATGAATGAAAAGAAATGGAAGGAATATTAATGAATAGGGGATATTGGAGATATTCGCCATCTAATTTGTTGCCATGTTTCATGGAAAAGAAACGAAAAGAAATTAAAATTGAAAAAGGGATTGATTGATGAAAAAAATAGAAAGTTATCAATCAATCATATGACAATCAAACTAATGGGAATATTAGCCTTCCATGATTTGATTTATTTACATAAATTGTGACACCCCACACCCGCTACGGTCACTCACTAAGGGAATGCCATAGCATCGGTGGAGTATTTTAGTGAATATAGAACAGATAAATTACAACAAGACAGATATAAATAGTACTTGAAATTTTAAAAAACATCATCTCATAACAGCGGAAGTAAAACATGTCTGGTTACATCATAAAGTCAAGTACAATATCCATCAAATAAATTTATACATAATCCCATTCTCAACAATAGCCATGACAAAAGAAAAGATAACTGGATAACTGGAGCTTTACTTCTACCCAAGCTCCTAAAGACTGGAACAGCAATCCGATCAAACTCCACTACTGCTAGGATCCACCGTAGGACCTGAGGGTTGGGAAAAAGATAAAAACAACGGGGTCAGACATAAGTCTGAGTGAGTCCTATAACTTTAACAATACAATCATTAAAGTAACCAGAGAAGACATAAGTTTGACATACGGTAACGCCTGAGGATGAATGGCTATACCAAGCAGTTTGGTAGACCTAGGATAAACTAAGATATCCGCAAGGACGCATCTACCCACCCAAGGGTAATTACTATACTGCACCACACCAGTCATTCCTACTTAAAGGTTGATCCCTCCAAGGACTTAGAAAAATTTCCCCAGTGGTTTCGTGTACCCCTAGCTGACCACATAGGTGCCGTCTGCCCCTATCTCCACTAGGTGTACCCACCACTCCCAAGCGATCGGCTCCCTACCGTAGATACCCGTGCTGGCCCCACAGTGGGGTGTATCACTCCCCAAAGTGGCAACCTGATACAATAACGGTGCACGGCTTATATCTACACGATGCAACAACGTCTTACCTACCAGCCCGGGTCCACACACGCATATGAAACCCGTTGGACTTGCGTTGCCACCGCTACCCCGTTTTGGCCTCTTATAGTCAAGCCCAGTACGCGTGTCCCGTCCTCGACATGGGTCGAGCCCAATAAGATACATATGGGTTACTGGTTGAAATGGGCCCCCACAAGCTACCCACCTAAGCTTGTCACTTATCTAGTGTATCCCACTTAACCCTTTAATCATGTTTAATTACATGTTTCCACTTGGTTAAGTATTCTAATCGTATTTTCTATTGCTACCCAAGGCAACCCACTAGATTCCACATGCCACCCAAGGCAACCACTGAATTTCCACATGCCACCCAAGGCACCCACTTAACCCCTCATGTCCCACTACATGCTAGTATGGTTAAGTGTTTCTTAATTAATTAAGACCGTGATCTCCCATAAAGACCTCCCACATTAGACTGGCTGTTATGACCGCCTGGTTAAGCCGGTAGAGTCCGGGCAGTCTTACGTCATAACAGAGCCTAACCTCGTGTCTTTACTTTAATCACGTATTTAATTTATGGCTAAGACCTCTCACATTGGGCTGACATTTGTAGCAACTGGTTAAGCCGGTCGGGTCCGGGCAGTTTTACACTACAAATGAGTCCAACCTCGTGTCTTAGTCGATTAATTACACCTAATTAATCACCCCCATATTAATTATCCCTAATTAATATCAAGTTTTCCATAACATGGGTAGACCTAACTCAATAGGTAAATTCCCATGGGGTAGACCTAACTCAATAGGTAAATTCCCACTTATGGTAATTTATTTTTATGGTATGCTTAATCATACCCAATCATACATTTATTAACATATTTTCCAACCCCATCGTTCCCCACGTAAATCGTTCTCACTTCATGACATAATAAAGGGGAAGATCCATCACAAATATCATGGGCTTAGCATATAACTTTGTCATGGGTTAAGAGGATGTCAACTTGCATATATGAACATATATTAACCCAACTACATTTAACCCAAACTTGCATATTATCATACACATATCTTGCATAACATGTTGAACTTGCATATAAGCATTCTCATAACTTGCATAACATGTTAAACATGCATTTAAGCATACACATAACTTGAATAAGCATCCACATACTTGCATAAGCATTCCCATACTTGCATAAGCATTCACATACTTGCATAAGCATTCACATACTTGCATAAGCATGCATAACTTGCATATCATGTCATTTAAGCATATACATATCTTGCATAAGCATTCATATACTCGCATAAGCATGCATAACTTGCATATCATGTTAAACTTGCATTTAAACATATACTTAACTTGCATATGAACTTGCATAACTCACTTTGTTAAACATGCATAATTCCACTCATTAAATATGCATAAACCCACTTGTTAAACATGCATAAACCAACTTATTAAGCATGCATAAACCAACTTATCAAACATGCCTAAAGCCACTTATTAATTATGCATAATCATAGTAAAACATAGAGTAGCATATCATTACAAATGATTCAAACTCACTAATCCGCATTTAAGACCATAAGTCTCATTATACCCAATCTACTTACTTTAACAATTGATGTTAAAGTGATAGAAACTCACCACAAGCAAATTTGCACTCCAAATGAAGAAGATTAAGATGCTTAGAATGGATTAGAGATTGATTAGAGAGTGATTTGCTTGCAACTTCCTTCATGAACTAGTGGAGGCCATGCTCAAATTTCATTTTGCCATAGTTTAGTTACAAGACCTAATTATGAATGAATTAGGGTAGGGTTGGGGTCTTATTTATAGGATTAGGTGAGTGTTTTAGGCCCTTAGATTAACCCTAGATTAGATTAGGACCCTTAGATTTAGGAAATCTCTAGAACCAGCCCTCTAAGCCAGCCTAGAACCCAACCTGGTGCACCCAGGTTCACTGGACGCCACGCCCCTGTCGACAGGCAAGTCGACAGGCAAGTCGACACCCCCTGTCGACAGGCCTGTCGACAGCCCTGTCGACATGGGTAGGGCGGGATTTTTCCCGCCTGACCCCACCTGTCCAATTTAAAATCTGAATTTTAAATTCTTAATTCTGTTTTTAGTTTTGAATTTTCTGCAAACTTCATCGGGCCATAACTGGGCCATACTGACTCCGATTTTCGAAAACTCGGACTCTATTTTGCGTATTTTTCCAAGACGAACGCAATGACGCAGCCCGTTTCCCCCATTTCCCACATCTGAGATTATTTATTCTGTAATTAGTGAATTTTAGCATTAACCCAAAATACGGGGTGTTACATTCTCCCCTCCTTAAAGGATTTCGTCCCCGAAATCTCTAAGCTAAGGAGAATGCATATCCTACCATCCAAACAACCATCTACTCAATCCATCAAACACGGGCATCCATTGTCCTTAGAACAATTTCTAATGATGTATGAGCATATGCAAAGAGTGTGTGTATATGTTCCCTATCTAATGTATGAACATATGCAAACCATGATAGTGCCATGCATCCATTATGTATGCGAAAGAACCCTATCGACACATACAATATCTACATGAGTGCACAATCATTCACCAAAATGCATCATCCATATGATAACACAATCATTAGACATCCATAAATATATCTTTCTACACACAATTTTATGCAATATGCAATATGAAGTGATTGAGCCGATCTAGTGCCTAGAGTGTGTGTATATGCATTCACGAGCAACCACTAGCAACCACTTGCGTCCACTTGCATCCATCAACCATAACATGTCTCAAACACATGTTTCAACCATAGGTTTACCCTATCTAAAGGTCAAAGGTACTAATGAGAGGACATACTCAAGATAAGATAAGTACTAGACAAACTATAAAGGAGAAGTTAAAAGACATACCCTCAAAAAGAAATGGGTACAATGAACGCATCTTCGCTTCCGTTTCCCAAGTTGCGTTGCCCTCGTCTTCTCCCCATTGCACTTTGACTAGATGAACCTCTCGATTCCTCAATTTCCTAGTCTCTGACCCAAGGATGCGGGTAGGAGCTCGTCGAATAGTAGCATCACGCTCTACTTCCACTTCTTTAAGCAAGCTCGGCTCTACCACCTCTGCGGTCTTATGTAAGCACTTCCTCAAATGAGATACGTGGAATACATCATGTACACCACTAAGTCTGTCGGGCAACTCCACTCTATATGCCATCCGTCCAATCCTTTCCTTAATAGGAAACGGCCCTACGAACCTTGGTGCTAACTTCCCAACAGATCCAAAGCGAACCACATTTCGTAACGGAGACACCTTGACAAAGACCATGTCCCCAACTTCAAACTCAAGGTCCGTCCTTCTCTTGTCCGCATAAGATTTTTGCCTATCCTGCGCTGCTTTCATCCTTCTTCGAACCAAGTCAATCTTCTCAGAAGTCTCCCTAATCATATCAGGCCCAAGCAAGATCTTATCCGTAGATTCCCACCAACATGTAGGTGATCGACAAGGCCTTCCATAGAGAGCTTCGAAAGGAGCCATACCAATACTGGACTGAAAGCTGTTATTATATGCGAACTCCACCAATGGAAGATGCTCTTCCCATGTACCTCCAAAATCTAAGATACAAAGCCTCAAAAGGTCTTCTAGGACACGATTCACCCTCTCAGTCTGGCCGTCCGTCTGAGGATGATATGCGGTGCTCAGACACAATTGAGTCCCCACTGCTTCCTGCAAACTTCTCCAGAACTCGCTAGTGAAGATAGGATCTCGATCACTCACTATGCTAGAGGGTACCCCATGCAATCGAACTATCTCTCGAAGATATACTGAAGCTAGCCATGGAGCAGTCCTCTTGCTCTTCACAGGTATGAAATGGGCGCTCTTAGTAAGTCTGTCTACCACCACCCAAATTCCTGTATTACCCTTTCTCGATCTGGGTAACCCGTCAATAAAATCCATCGAGACGCTATCCCACTTCCATTGCGGAACTTCTAATGGGTGAAGCAAACCACCAGGTTTCTTTTGCTCCGCTTTCACCTGTTGACATACCAAGCATCGAGCTACATATTCGGCCACATCTTTCTTCATACCAGCCCAGAAGAAAACCCTCTTCATATCTTGGTACATCTTGTCCCCACCGGGATGAATGGTCATCCTAGAACGGTGTGCATCATCAAGAATAGCCTTCCTCAACCCTTCATCTTGCGGTACACAAAGTCTACCGTCTCTACGCAAGCACCCCTTATCGTCTAGGGTGTACCTACTCAAATGGCTGGACGACTCCCCCCTTATGAGCTTCTCTATCAACTCAACCAACTGTGGGTCGTCCCTCTGGGCTTCCCCAATCCGCCCCAGAAGAGTAGGTCTAACCTCCAAGGATGCTAGCAAACCGGGTATATAATCAATGGAAGGTCTGAAATCAAACATCGAGATAAATTCCAAGCTTCGTCGTTCCACGAACAATGGACTCAAGGACAACCTCTTTCTACTCAAGGCGTCTGCCACCACGTTACCCTTGCCAGGGGTATACGCTATCTCGAAATCATAGGATGCTAAGAACTCCATCCACCTTTGCTGTCTTAAGTTTAAATCCTTCTGAGAGAATAAGTACTTCAATGATTTATGGTCAGTGAACAACTCGAATCTCTCACCAAGAAGATAATGGCGCCAGATCTTAAGCGCAAAAACAATAGCAGCCAACTCTAAATCATGGGTAGGGTAGTTTTTCTCATGTGGCCTTAACTGCCTTCCACCATAGGCTATTACCCTTCCCTCTTGCATTAAGACTACGCCAAGTCCTGTCCCACAAGCATCGGTATAGACAACAAATGGCTTGCTCCCATCTGGCAACACCAAAACTGGAGCAGTGGTTAAAGCTCTCTTTAACCGTCGGAACGCATCATCACAATCTACGTCCCATGCGAAAACAAGATTCTTCTTCGTTAAGCGGGTTAATGGGGCTGATATCTTCGCGAAGTCTTTAATAAACTTCCTATAATAACCCGCCAAACCCAAGAAACTTCTTACTTCGGTAGCATTCTTTGGAACCTTCCAATCCTGAATTGATACTACCTTCGCGGGATCCACAGCTATCCCCTCCTTGGAGACCATGTGCCCCAAGAACCGCACTTCCCTCCTCCAGAAGTGACATTTAGAGAATTTAGCCTTAAGGCTATGTGCTCAAAGAGTCTTCAATACCTCCCCAAGATGTAAGGCATGCTCTTCTTCACTCTTAGAAAATACTAAGATATCATCCACAAAGACCACCACGAATTTATTAAGGAACTCCCTGAACACCCTACTCATCAAGTCAACAAAGTATGCAGGGGCGTTCGTCAACCCAAATGGCATCACCAGCCACTCATAGAAACCATCCGGAGTCCTAAAGGCAGTCTTGTCTATGCTATCCTCAGCCACCCTCAACTGATGAAACCCCGTGGCTAAGTCCAATTGAGAAAATACTGAAGCGCCAACCAACTGATCGAAAAGATCATCAATCCTCGGCAATGGGTGTCTATTCTTCTTTGTGAGCTTGTTGAGTTCTCTATAGTCTACACAAAGTCTGAGGGACCCATCCGCCTTCGTAGCAAAAACTACTGGAGCACCCCACTCCGATATACTTCGTCTTATGAACCCCTTCTCAAGCAACTCCCCTACTTGCTTATGGAGTTCCCTCCTCTCACGGGGAGCCATGTGGCGCACTGGTAAAGATACAGGTTTAGCATTATCTACCAGATATATTCGGAAGTCAATCTCCCGCTTCGGAGGTAAGCCCTTCACCTCCTCAAACACATCCGGATATTCCCGGACCACTCTAACAGACTGCAAACTCTCGACCGAAGCGTCAAGCGATTCAAGATAACTTAGCATAACAGAATCCCTGGGATTACAAGAGATCTCGAGAGTGTTACCCAAGCGGGTCATGAGCCTAACAACTCTCCTTTCGCAATCAAGAACGGCACCATTACTGGATAACCAGTCCATGCCCAAAATCAACCCATAGCCCGTGAAGCCCAACACAAAAGCATCACATCTAAACTCAATGCTAAGTATAGAAATCTTCAAACCCAAACATATCATGGACAAATAAGTGGAGCCCCCAATTGGGTTTGAAACAACCAAGGGATCATCTACCAGACTGGTGTCTAAGTGCAGTGACTCAACTAATGATGATGAGATAAAAGAATGCGATGCGCCTGAATCAAACAATGTACGGACATGATGATCAAATAGAAAAACCAGACTTTCCACGGAAATAGTTCTACCTCTCTCCTGAATCGGTGGAACCGCGAGAGCCTGTACTTGCCCCCTAGCCTGACCCGGTGCCATAAGAGCTTGCACCTGTCCTCCTGAGGTAGATCCCGTCCTTTGCCCTTTCTTAGGACAGTCTTTCACAAGATGTCCTGCTTCACCACAGTGGAAGCAGCCGGTCTTCTTCTTCTTGCGACAATCCTTGCTTAGGTGGCCAGGTGTCCCACAATTGAAACACTTCTTCTTTTTGCCCTTGCCACCGTTGCCTTTCCCACCTTTGTTTTGCTGTTGTTGCTGAGGTCTCTTTTGATCTCCCTTCTTCTCGGGTGCCTGGCTAGCATTGGGACCCTTCCCTTCTTCATGCATGAGTGCCATGTCAACTAGCTTCTCGAAGGTGGCCCCCATAGGGATATGAGTCATAGCCAACCCATGCATCGGTTCATTCAAGCCTTTCACGAACCTCAAAGCCTTCTTCTCCGGTGTATTCACCATGTCTAGGCCAAACCTTGCCAATTGATTAAACTTGTTAACATATTCCTTCACCGAGAGATTTCCTTGCTTAAGAGTCAAGAATCTTTCCATATACAAGTTTTCCTCCGGCCTTGAGAGAAACTTTGCCACAAATCTTTGCCTAAAATCCGCCCAAGAGTCAACGGGGCGTTCTCCATTAGTGACCTCCCACCAGAATGAGGCCTCTCCCTTCATTAACCAAGCAGCTAACTTGACTTTCTTTCCTTCTTCCATCTCAAAGATATCTATCAACTCTTCCACCTCCTTAAGCCAATCTCTAGCCTCCACAAAAGTTTCAGATCCTTGAAAAGGTTTCCCTCCCATAGCTTTAAACTCCTTACAAGTCTTAGCAAAAGTATCCGTGCGAGGAGGAGGGGGAGGAGGAAGATCGGGTGCTACGGTTGGTGGAGGAACATTTGCTGGACCCGCAGTGGTGGCCCTAGCCTCCATCAATCTCCTATACCATACTGGTACCGTCACACCCTCCGGAAAGTTAAGATCCTCAGCCATGCTGAAACGAAAAAGGAAAGATTCAAAACGGAGAATTCGAAGGATATAGATATGGCTATTGGGGATTATGCTTTTCTTTCAAAAACTTTTCTCTTTAAAGACATGTTTTTGAAAATATTTCTTCCAAATATGTTTTTAGAAAAATAGTTTTCTAAAAATTTTATCTGTTCCGGTAACCTTTGCTCTGATACCACGTGTGACACCCCACACCCGCTACGGTCACTCACTAAGGGAATGCCATAGCATCGGTGGAGTATTTTAGTGAATATAGAACAGATAAATTACAACAAGACAGATATAAATAGTACTTGAAATTTTAAAAAACATCATCTCATAACAGCGGAAGTAAAACATGTCTGGTTACATCATATAGTCAAGTACAATATCCATCAAATAAATTTATACATAATCCCATTCTCAACAATAGCCATGACAAAAGAAAAGATAACTGGATAACTGGAGCTTTACTTCTACCCAAGCTCCTAAAGACTGGAACAGCAATCCGATCAAACTCCACTACTGCTAGGATCCACCGTAGGACCAGAGGGTTGGGAAAAAGATAAAAACAACGGGGTCAGACATAAGTCTGAGTGAGTCCTATAACTTTAACAATACAATCATTAAAGTAACCAGAGAAGACATAAGTTTGACATACGGTAACGCCTGAGGATGAATGGCTATACCAAGCAGTTTGGTAGACCTAGGATAAACTAAGAAATCCGCAAGGACGCATCTACCCACCCAAGGGTAATTACTATACTGCACCACACCAGTCATTCCTACTTAAAGGTTGATCCCTCCAAGGACTTAGAAAAATTTCCCCAGTGGTTTCGTGTACCCCTAGCTGACCACATAGGTGCCGTCTGCCCCTATCTCCACTAGGTGTACCCACCACTCCCAAGCGATCGGCTCCCTACCGTAGATACCCGTGCTGGCCCCACAGTGGGGTGTATCACTCCCCAAAGTGGCAACCTGATACAATAACGGTTCACGGCTTATATCTACACGATGCAACAACGTCTTACCTACCAGCCCGGGTCCACACACGCATATGAAACCCGTTGGACTTGCGTTGCCACCGCTACCCCGTTTTGGCCTCTTATAGTCAATCCCAGTACGCGTGTCCCGTCCTCGACATGGGTCGAGCCCAATAAGATACATATGGGTTACTGGTTGAAATGGGCCCCCACAAGCTACCCACCTAAGCTTGTCACTTATCTAGTGTATCCCACTTAACCCTTTAATCATGTTTAATTACATGTTTCCACTTGGTTAAGTATTCTAATCGTATTTTCTATTGCCACCCAAGGCAACCCACTAGATTCCACATGCCACCCAAGGCAACCACTGAATTTCCACATGCCACCCAAGGCACCCACTTAACCCCTCATGTCCCACTACATGCTAGTATGGTTAAGTGTTTCTTAATTAATTAAGACCGTGATCTCCCATAAAGACCTCCCACATTAGACTGGCTGTTATGACCGCCTGGTTAAGCCGGTAGAGTCCGGGCAGTCTTACGTCATAACAGAGCCTAACCTCGTGTCTTTACTTTAATCACGTATTTAATTTATGGCTAAGACCTCTCACATTGGGCTGACATTTGTAGCAACTGGTTAAGCCGGTCGGGTCCGGGCAGTTTTACACTACAAATGAGTCCAACCTCGTGTCTTAGTCGATTAATTACACCTAATTAATCACCCCCATATTAATTATCCCTAATTAATATCAAGTTTTCCATAACATGGGTAGACCTAACTCAATAGGTAAATTCCCATGGGGTAGACCTAACTCAATAGGTAAATTCCCACTTATGGTAATTTATTTTTATGGTATGCTTAATCATACCCAATCATACATTTATTAACATATTTTCCAACCCCATCGTTCCCCACGTAAATCGTTCTCACTTCATGACATAATAAAGGGGACGATCCATCACAAATATCATGGGCTTAGCATATAACTTTGTCATGGGTTAAGAGGATGTCAACTTGCATATATGAACATATATTAACCCAACTACATTTAACCCAAACTTGCATATTATCATACACATATCTTGCATAACATGTTGAACTTGCATATAAGCATTCTCATAACTTGCATAACATGTTAAACATGCATTTAAGCATACACATAACTTGAATAAGCATCCACATACTTGCATAAGCATTCCCATACTTGCATAAGCATTCACATACTTGCATAAGCATTCACATACTTGCATAAGCATGCATAACTTGCATATCATGTCATTTAAGCATATACATATCTTGCATAAGCATTCATATACTCGCATAAGCATGCATAACTTGCATATCATGTTAAACTTGCATTTAAACATATACTTAACTTGCATATGAACTTGCATAACTCACTTTGTTAAACATGCATAATTCCACTCATTAAATATGCATAAACCCACTTGTTAAACATGCATAAACCAACTTATTAAGCATGCATAAACCAACTTATCAAACATGCATAAAGCCACTTATTAATTATGCATAATCATAGTAAAACATAGAGTAGCATATCATTACAAATGATTCAAACTCACTAATCCGCATTTAAGACCATAAGTCTCATTATACCCAATCTACTTACTTTAACAATTGATGTTAAAGTGATAGAAACTCACCACAAGCAAATTTGCACTCCAAATGAAGAAGATTAAGATGCTTAGAATGGATTAGAGATTGATTAGAGAGTGATTTGCTTGCAACTTCCTTCATGAACTAGTGGAGGCCATGCTCAAATTTCATTTTGCCATAGTTTAGTTACAAGACCTAATTATGAATGAATTAGGGTAGGGTTGGGGTCTTATTTATAGGATTAGGTGAGTGTTTTAGGCCCTTAGATTAACCCTAGATTAGATTAGGACCCTTAGATTTAGGAAATCTCTAGAACCAGCCCTCTAAGCCAGCCTAGAACCCAACCTGGTGCACCCAGGTTCACTGGACGCCACGCCCCTGTCGACAGGCAAGTCGACAGGCAAGTCGACACCCCCTGTCGACAGGCCTGTCGACAGCCCTGTCGACATGGGTAGGGTGGGATTTTTCCCGCCTGACCCCACCTGTCCAATTTAAAATCTGAATTTTAAATTCTTAATTCTGTTTTTAGTTTTGAATTTTCTGCAAACTTCATCGGGCCATAACTGGGCCATACTGACTCCGATTTTCGAAAACTCGGACTCTATTTTGCGTATTTTTCCGAGACGAACGCAATGACGCAGCCCGTTTCCCCCATTTCCCACATCTGAGATTATTTATTCTGTAATTAGTGAATTTTAGCATTAACCCAAAATACGGGGTGTTACATAAATCAAATTAATTTATCCCCAAGAAATGTTTTCCTCTGTATAAAGAAAGGCATGGAGGATATTATGAGGTGGTATGTGAGAACATTTGTATTCTTCATTTCTTTTGATCTACTTTAAAAACTCTGTAATCTCTTGAATATTAATAAAATCTCTTCCCCATTGAAGTGGATGTACACTATCTCGCGATAGTGGAACCACTATAAATTTATATGTTCTTTGTTGCCTTTTTTTGTGATCTGAGATTGATATTCATTTCGAGCTGTTTGTTCAATCACATCATTGCAAGATCCTATTGAGGTTTTTCCACTGAAAGGGATTGATTACCCCTTACATAATTTACATGAAAAAAGTTGTTTGTCCTTAGATCTAATCTTTTTGAAATGTGTGCTTGAAACAAATATCTACTATTATAAATTTATTTATTTTTAATTGAAATTTTTAACATATATTTTTTAAAAACAGAAATACAATTAAATTTAATCAAGTAAAATAGTTTATGTTTATTTACATATATTTTACACATGTTTTTATTTAAAGTTGAGAATGCACTAATTATAATCAAATCGAATGTTAATTATTCATTTAAGTATTATTTATATATTTGTAAAAACATTTAGTATGAATTTTATACGTTATTTTAGAGTCATCCGCTCTCGCTTTATCCCCGTTATGACTTTTTACACCTTCGTTGCATTGAATCCACTGAGCGCTTTAACCGCATAGTCTATCAAGTAATAAAAGAAAATTAGCAAGGAGACACAATAATTTTATAGTGGTTCAGCAATCCCAAACCTACGTCCAGTTTATAGTTTTTATTGATTACGTATTTGAGAGGACTACAAAAATTGAGAAAGAGACCCAGGAGAGTCACTAGAACAAGAAATTGACAGCTGCTATTAATAATATATTCTGCTATGATTATTGTGTGAGGAAACGAGGTTGAAGAAAACCCAAATGGTTCCGGATAGAAGATTAGAGTAAAGATCCTTTTCTAGGTTTATACCTAAGGAGTCAAAAGCCCGCTTGTAATGAAGTTTAGTAGCCAACTGCGTTTGCGAACAAGTAGCCTACAAGCAATAAAAACCTCTCAATACCAAGAGGTTTTCTTACGTGTAAACCTTCAACTTTTTTTTATCTTGGACTTCTATCTCCATCCGATGTTTTCCAAACTCTTTTCCACGTAGTTTGAGTTCCTTTTGATAATCAACTCATTTGCACTTAACTTGTTCTGCTTTCTTAGTTTTTTTTTCTCATTAACCTGAGAAATTACTTTGTTGCTCTGTTTGGAAAACGTATGACACCAAGTGATTAGGATAGTAGATGAAGTGCATGAGGTTTGATGACAAGATTGGTTGGAAATACCTCTCGATATCGAGAGAAAGCTCTCAATATCAAGTTGTTTCGTCTAACAAAAACAAAGTGAAAATTCTTATGCTTCGGTCTTCAATTCAATCATGTTTCCAAATTCTCGAGTTGATTTGTCCTTGTCTTGTCATATTTATTAGTCTAAATCTTAGTTGGTTAAAAATGGTTACATTTGGTCCTTAAAGTGTGCTTTCGTCTAAAAAAAGCATACTCTAGATCGAGCTTAATAGCCCTACTTTTTGGTATACATTATTCATGAGCTTAATTGAATTGATTAAATAGGAATAATATAGTGGAATGGTGAGATGATATTTATAATTACTTAAATGGTGTGGCCTCAAAAACTAATCAGTATAATCTGACATAAGAGAGAGTTTTTGAGGGAGGCAAAGTGGAAAACACATAGCCTTTCATTTGCACATCACCTTTTATCCTTTCATTCTCTCTTTTACATTTTACAAAATCTAAAACTAAACCATTAGGAGACCGACCATTACAGTCTAGAAAAAAACGAGAAAACTTGAGGAAAAGTTAAAAGAAATCAAGCTTAAGATTCAACATTAACACATCTCAACACTTCCATCCAAATTTGAGGTGAATAATGATTCTATCCCTTCTTTATTTTGTTTATAGTCATTATCTGTGTAGTGACCCGAAAATCCGGTCCAATTTGAGCTGACCAAATAACACAAGTCCAACCCCAAATTGCACTGAAAATTCAAGAAACTAATAGAAAGAAGATAGAGGGTGAGGAAAGATAAGATAGAACTAATAGAATAGAAGAAGAAGAAGAACATCATCATCAGAGTAAACACGAATCTCACAGCGGAACGAATAAAATATAACATAACTTTTGAAATACTAACAGTTATATATACAATAGCACTTATCAGAGTACAGCACTTACAACAACAGCGGAAATAATAATAGCTATAGAATCCAGAAGCCTCCTGCTCCAGCTCTTCAAGTATATATGTAAATCCCGACTACTTGACTGCCCGTACAAATTTAGGCACCCAAGAGTTTAGGGAAAACAACAAAGTAAACTCCGGGTCAGTCATGGGACTGGTGTGAGTAAAACAGTTTAAACAGGTATATGAACAAGTAAACGATATCTCATAAGACCACGCCGCAGAACGGAACGGGTTTTTCCCTTATGAGAATCCAAAATATCTTTATATCAAAAACCTTTTGATATTATAATAATGTCTATGTACAAATAGATATCAACTAGCAGAAACGCTTTCATCTCACGTTCTACATATATAGTATACAATCAAAATCGCAAGCACGTATTGGATAATGGATTTCCAACTATGACAAGGTATGGAACCACCTTCCGATCAGTGTACTCTAGGAACGATACACTGGAGTTCAACAAGAACATCTTGTAACTCAGCCACACATGACCGACCACTCATTTTGCTTGAGTGTATCGAATGTATATCACCAACGGTTGGGATCAGCAACCGTTCCCGTATATATATGGGACAACATTGATAGATTTAAGAAACAAATGAATATTCTCTAGATAGGTGATTATACACCCTACTTCGGTGCGACCGACTTAGCCATGCTGCCTGCCCGATTTCTGTCATTTACCGGTTGATGAGGCTAGAAGCTACGCTTTATTATTACATCAGATTCACTTCGAATGCCACATTGTCAGATCCATCGAAAATAACTAATTGGCGTCTACAACAGTACGTTACGTGTTAGCTAAAGAAGTTTCCTTCTCCGCTTCCACTCTTGGTATAGTTGAAGAAATCAATGTACGTGACCTTTCTGGAAATACTCTGTCAGACATTCATCAACACAAGTCATCCTCATTCACTTAGAATGTCACATCGTCATACTCGCCAAATCACAAATTGATTTATCCAAAAATAACACGGGTATACAGCTTAGAGAAATGAATTCCTCTGCCACCAAACGTGAATACGTTTGAACAGATCAACTTACGCGATCCATTGGATATACTCTGTCAGACCTTCGTCCATACAAGTTGTCCTGGGACTGGACAAACCGAAGGCACTATTCAGTATATCCATCTTAGTCACTGTTATCTAAGACTTATACAACAACCCTTGCATTTTACTCCGTCTTCAATTATCCTTGGCATATATGATTCGCGACGCTTATGCCAATACAGAGTGGTTCTTTGGATAATAATCCAAACGGTCTCTCCATATTAACAACGTTAAAAATGGTCAAAACTTCGATAGTCTGTGAGTTAACTATCAAAGAAAACAAGTGTGCAAACAACGATATTATTTCCAGATGGAAATTATATCGGTAAATCATCAACATATATCTATATATATATTCACATTGCCTTATTTTCTATGTTTAGAAAATATATGTTATTAACATTGGAAAACGTTTTCCATTTGCTTATTTACAAATCACTACTCTTCCCCAACTATCAGTCCCTGACTGTGAACTAGTATGAGAACAATTCCCTAAGTATAAATCCCAAAGGCCGAAACCAACATCAGATAGACACTTAGAAAACCATTCAATTTACTAATCTCTAGTCAGTTCTAATTTTACTTAACTCTATTTGATTAACTCTGATTGATTAACTCTAACTGGTCAACCTTAATTAATTAACTCTAACTGGTTTTACTTGGTTTGACTAACTCAATTTATTAACTCGACTGACTAATTCAACTCGATTAACCTAACTTGATTTACTTATCTCGATTAACTGAGCTAATCACTTTGATTAACTCGACAAATTCACTTTGGTTAACTTAACCAATTCACTTAGTTTAACTTAACTAATTCACTTAACTCATGTCGAATAAACTATATTCGATAACTCCTCTAACTCTATTCGAATAAACTATATTCGATTAACTCATTTACTCTATTCGAATAAACTATATTCGATCAACTCCTTTTCTCTATTCGAATAAACTATATTCGATCAACTCATTTGATTTAACTCTAATCGATTAACTCCATCGAATAAACTATATTCGATAACTCCTTCGATTTAACTAATATTTTATAACTCACTTCGATTGACTAAAAATCGATAACTCCTTCGAATAAACTATATTCGATAATCTCCTCTCGAATAAACGATATTCGATAATCTTCCCTTTCGATTTAACAAATCGATAACTCCTTTTCGAATAACTAAATTCGATAACTCCTTTCGATTTAACTAATCGATAACTCCTTTCGATTTAACTAATCGATAACTCCTTTGTGTTTAACTCTATTCGAATAACTAATTCGAATCACTCTTATTTATTTAACTCTATTCGAATAACTAATTCGATTAACTCTATTTAACTCCGTTTAACTCTATTCGAATAACTCCTTTTCTCTATTTAACTCCATTCGAATAACTAATATTCGATAACTCTATTTAACCTTATTCGCTTGACTCTAGATCGCAGCGATCACAATGGTTACGCCTGATTCCCTCAGGAAACATCCGACCGCCTTAGGCTATTTACAGCCCTGCGAATTACGCTAGCAGTCGTACGAGATGGCAACTTACCCTGAATACTATGTTTGACTAACTCTGTCTCAAATAACTATATTTGATTAACTCTAGTTCGTTTTAACTCTAATCGATTAACTCTAACTGAGTAACTCTAACTCGATCAACTCGACTTGATTAACTCGACTTACTTAACTCAACTGGTTAACTTGACTTACTTAACTCACCGGTTAACTTGACTTACTTAACTCACTGGTTAACTTGACTTGCTTAACCCAACTAGTTAACTCTATTGAACTGGTTAACTCTACTGAACTAGTTAACTCTATTCAACTAACTCGACTCGACTAACCCCTTTCGAATAGCATATTCGTTTTACTAACTTTCGAATACCATATTCGATTTACTCCCTTCGAATACCATATTCGATTTACTTTATTCACTTTATAAAGATTCCCTTTTTAACAACGTTTTATTCATTTGAAAAGATTTACTTTTAAATAACGGTTCTACACTTTAAAAATGATTTCCTTTTTATAACGTTTCCTTTTTAATTCTATTTGTAAATGGTTTACAAAAATTTCCTTTTCAAATTTATTCTTGAAATATTCTAACTCCTTAAATTCTCTGAAAAATTCGCCATAACCTCCTTTGTAACGGGAGCATCGGGAAAATCCCCAAACCCGCCACACAGGCCTTTCCATTCAAAAAGAAAATGGTTTTTAATTATTTCCTTTTTGAATATCTCCTATTTATAAATATTCCAATTTAAAAACATTTCTTATTTATAAATATTCCACTTTATAAATATCTCTTATTTATAAATATCCCATTTTATAAATATTCTATTTTCAATATCACTTTGAAAATCCCCTTATCAACATTTCAGTATGTTATGGTATTCAATCATATCAAATCACGATGTTCAATATCGTCCAAGCACATATAATCGCCCACAGATTTTATATCACATCATATAACAATATATGAAAAACAATAAAATAACTGTTGAGGAATCCAGTCGGATTCCTCCAACCTGTCTCCCTGCATCCACAGGTGTTACACAATATGATTATCATCACTTTCAGTTCAATATAAATTATTCTGATAGCAGAATCAATATATAAATATTTAACGGTTTATATATATATAATTACATATATATATAAATAAATTTTTCACTAACTGACTAGCAGTTCAATCAATCAACCAACTCACTGTCAAACAGACAATTTTAACAGTTCTAACAATACAACGTGAAAATAGAACTGTTCAGAGTTGGTGAGTTTTACTCACATTGGACGATCATCGTTAATAACGATAACCATCTCTCGATTTGATTCTGACGGACAATTTATTTTGCTATAAATTGTAACGGGCTCCAATGGACTCTCAGCCAGTTCCATCGTGTAGTGTCCGTCCATACGATCCTAACTCAACTTACGGTTCTCGATTCTAACCTCGTATGGATGAGATATTTCCTTTACAAGTTAATATACTTTAAATTAAATTAAAACTTGAATTAAAGATTTAAAAGTGGGCCTTGACCTTTCAAAGACCGGCCCGTTCCCTTTAGTACATAACCGAACCCGATTTGTGCTTCTCCCCCAAATCTAAACGCTCCAGTAATTGAAATACCCAACCCAACATGTTGACCTCACCGTTGACCACCCCTCCACATCACTCCGACCATCTATCTCGGCCGCCACCACCTCCATCTCGTTTACCATCAGGAACCGCATCCCCTGAACCCCCTCTAAGCCAACTCGACGCCCTTTTTCCTCGCCCCCCTTTTTGTACTGTACGGCATCGGACCATCAAACCTGCCAACCACCGCCCGAATGTGTCACCGGAATTCACAAAACTCCACGACCAGATGACAAACCTCGAGGTAAACCTGACTACGAACTCAAACTTCACTTCGATGCACCCAAATTGAAACCATGGCAACCCTACTGCTCACGTTGAAAACCAATAGCGAAGGAAACCACACCGATTTCGACGATAACGACATCAATCTGAAGAAAAACTAGTGGAGATTCCAACCATATGAATTTGAGGATTTATAGGATTTTATCTCCTTTTATTTTGATTTTTCTTTGTTTGAACATTTTCCTATGAAGAGAAAATTACAGCGGCGGGCATTTTGACCAAGCCGAAATGGGATTTAGGTTTTAGGAAGTATAGTGGTGTATTTATATGTGACGGCCCGCCTCGCACCAGCCTGCATTTCCTCCAAAAGTGCGCTGTACACATGCCCGACTAGCACAAGATGGTCGTCATAAGAAAGGAAAGAAGGGAATGAACTAATCAAAGAACCTGTAGAATGTCTCACAGCGCATGGAATAAAATATAATAATAATAATGTACTTGACATAAAACAGGCGAGACAGTGCATGTCACAATGATAGCAAACAAATCATCCATAGCAACCATCCTCACATCTCTCACTCAGTGCGTAAAGCGTACGGCATCTACCACTTTGGAACACTAGACAAACTGAGGTAACGACGAATCCCGACTTGTAGAAACCCTGCTGTGACCAAGCCAAACACTTGGAGTCATGACCAAACGTTTCAATGACCCACTTCATTGGTCATAGCCCTTGGTTCTACCGATGCCATAATGGCCCTGAATCCGCCTTCGCACCTCCTACCATAGTGGTCCAAAGCTGTAGACGTCGATAACTCCTTGGCACGCGTCCTGCAGCAAAGCCCAATCATGAAGTGAACTCGTTGATTCCCATCTGAATCTTAAGCTCTAACTTCTCATTTGGACTTCCTTTGCATCTCGGGTTTGGTCGAATTGGAGTGGGTCTTCAGAAAAGTTGTCGTGCAACAGCAGCTCTAGGATTCTGTTCGGTTCGGTAGTCATCACCTTCATCGGTTCGGGTCGGTAGTCCACTTCGGGTCGGGTCGGTGTCTTCCTCCGGGTCGGGTCGGTTCAGTGATTCTCCCCCTTCAGATATCGGTTCGGTTCGGGTGTCTCTGCTTGGGTTCGGTTCGGAAGTAGTTCATCCGATCTGATTCCTTCTGTTTAACTTGTCTGCCTGCTCCGATCCGTCCTGTTCCCTTTCTCCGATCCGATCTGCTCTATTGCTCCGATCCGATCTTCTGTCCAACTCCAACTCTAAACAATGGCCTTCCTTCCTGCCAAACTCCTTCCAGTGACAAGTCCCACTCCAGTTCGGATTCCCTTGGTCAGTTCACTAGTCCGATCCGACCCCTGCTCCGATCCGAACCGGTTCGGGACCTGCACATTTCTGCAACTTTCCAGCGAGCTTTCTACGCCATTCGACGACGTTTTCGACCAATTTAACTATTCTAATCAATCATAAAACATACCATAGAGTCATAGCAACATGTAATAGCAACCACAAACAGCAAACAACAATTCAAATGAATCAAAATGGATCAAAAGTGGCTAAAACCTCACATTTTCCTATAATCCCTCTTAATCATGTTTAAGCACATACTTAGTAAAACTTAATCAAATCATCTAAATTTTCTAACAGAGGCATGGAATATTATTTAAGAATTTCTAAACATTTTTCCAGAATTTATTAGTGTATAAATTCGCTAATCTTCACTAATCACCCTTAATTAACTGTAATTAGTGTCAAAATGATGCTATCACTCACCTTGGCCACAAACAAAATTCTCAGAACTGAAACTCCTCTGATTTGGGCGAATACTGATGTCCAACAGCAGCTCTAACCTTGCTTTGGTGCTTTTTCTTCTTAATTTGATGCCTCTAAGCCTTAATCCTTGATTAGGAAGTGATTTTGGGTGTTTTGAGAGAGATTTAGAGAGTGGAGGCCATGGCTAGGTTAAGAGGAATGAAAGTGGCGGCTGGAAAATGTCTAAAGAAATGTTTTCTAACCCTAATCAGCCCCTATATACCCCTAAACCCGAAATTCCCCTTTGGGCCAAGCTGCTAATCACCCGGTTAAGCTCAATTAAGCTGTTTTTCACCATCTGAAACTTGTTTCAGCCATATCTCCCAAACGGTAAGCCCGTTCGGCTAATGTGACCACTCTACGGAAAGAGAAACCATCATCCGAAGCCAATGGAAGTGGTTTCAGGTCAAAATTCATTTCCAGTCAAAAGTTATGGCCAAAACAGTGCCAACTAGGGGTAAAATGGTCATTTAAAAATCGGGAAAAATCATGAACATGGGAAATGACCACAATAGTCGTCTCCCAAAGTTACATGACCATACGACTTCGTATGTGAAAGAAATAAATATCCTACGATCCTATGATGCGTAGAATGCGGGTCGTTACACTCTCCCCCCTTAAGAAATTTCGTCCCCGAAATTCCTTAACCCAAAACATACACAGGATCCCGCATGCCTAACACCCACATACAACAATCAAACATGCAAAGCAAGCAAACAAGTCTATCCTAGCATGTGGAAAACTAAATCGCTAATAAAATCTTACCAGACAAAGAGTTCTGGATACTTCTTCCTTATGTCCTCCTCTGTTTCCCAAGTACAATCATTCTCGTCTTCGCTCCACTGTACCTTAACTAGCTTCACCGACTTCCTTCGAAGTTGCTTCATGTCGTGTGCGACAATACGGGCCGGCTTGCGGTTCCCAACCGCCTCGGGTTCTACTTCGAAGTCCTCTAACTGATCAGGTGAGATAGTCATATCTGAGTCGTGAACGAACTTCCTTAGTTGGGAAACATGAAATACGTTATGAACTCCCGCCATCTTCTCTGGTAAGTCAATTCTATATGCCAAATTTCCGACTAGTTCGAGAACAGGGAATGGGCCAACGAACCTTGGTGCCAACTTGCCTCTCCTGCCAAATCGTATTATGCTCTTCAACGGAGAAATCTTGACAAACACCAAGTCACCAACGGAGAATTTTAAGTCTCTTCTTCTCTTATCAGCATAACTCTTCTGCCTATCTTGGGCTGCCTTCATTCGTTGCTGAATGATCTTGATTTTATCTGAAGTTTCCCTCACCATATCTGGTCCAAGCATAAACTTCTCGCCAGTCTCTATCCAACATGATGGTGAGTTACACGGTCTTCCGTACAAAGCTTCAAATGGAGCCATACCGATACTGGATTGGTAACTATTATTATATGCAAACTCTACTAGATGCAAATGGTCATCCCATGATCCACCAAAATCCAATATACATGCTCTTAAGAGATCTTCTAAAATACGATTCACCCTCTCCGTCTGACCGTCGGTCTGAGGATGATATGCGGTACTGAGATGTAACTCGGACCCTAGCGCCTCTTGCAAGCTCCTCCAAAACCCACTAGTGAACAACGGGTCTCGGTCGCTCACAATGCTTTTAGGTACTCCATGAAATCTCACTATCCACTTCATATACAATTCTGCTAACTTAGCTGCCGTTCTAGTTGATTTGACTGGTATAAACTTTGCACTTTTAGTCAGTCGATCTACAATTACCCAAATGCTGTCATATCCCGATCTAGTCCTTGGTAACCCATCGATGAAATCCATCGAGACTTGCTCCCATTTCCATTCGGGAATTTCTAAGGGCTGTAACAACCCACTAGGCTTCTTTTGCTCGGCTTTAACTAGCTGACAATTCATGCACTTGGATATAAACTTCCCAACGTCTCTTTTCATCCCTTCCCAGTAGTAGGTCTGCTTCATATCTCGATACATCTTATTACCACCGGGGTGTATGGTCAGCCTTGAGTGATGACATTCTCTAAGCACTTCATCCCTCAGTCCATTGACATTGGGTACAACAAGCTTTCCATTCTTTCTAAGCCATCTATCTCGATCAAGCCCATACTTGTTCACCTCCTCATCGATACCCATCTCTAACTTGGAGATGATTTCCAATAGGTTAGGATCGTCCCTCTGACTAGAGCCGATCCGCTCAATCAAAGTGGGTCTGATCGTCAAACTTGCTAACATTTCTGGATCCAATTCGCACTTTGGTCTGAAATCAAACCCCGCGATAAACTCCAGTTGCTTCCATTCAAGGAACATTGCCCCTAAGCTGGCATGTCTTCTACTCAATGCATCAGCCACTGCATTGCCCTTTCCCGGTGTGTATGCGATGTCAAAATCATAGGAAGCTAAGAACTCTAACCATCTCTGCTGACGGAGATTCAGATCTTTCTGAGAGAAGAGATACTTTAACGACTTATGATCAGTAAACAGCTCAAATCTTTCTCCCAAGAGATAGTGTCTCCACATCTTTAACGCGAACACGATTGCTGCCAATTCTAAATCATGGGTAGGGTATCTTCTCTCGTGCGGTTTCAATTGCCGACTTGCATAAGCTACGACCCTACCGCCTTGCATCAATACAGCACCCAGTCCGGTACCACAGGCATCCGTGTATACCGTCATCTCTTCATCCCCTTAGGAATGACTAACACTGGTGCGCTTGTCAACTTGTCCTTTAGACTCTTAAATGCATTCTCGCACCTTTCATCCCAGATAAAAGCTTGATTCTTCTTGGTCAACTGGGTCAATGGTGCTGCTAACTTGGAGAAACCTTGCATAAACTTACGATAATATCCATCTAACCCCAAGAAACTCCTTACATCTGTTGCATTCTTGGGCGTAGGCCAATCCTGTACCGTAGCCACCTTCGCCGGGTCCACGGCAATACCATTCTCTGATACAACATGGCCCAAGAACCTCACTTCCCTCTTCCAGAAGTGACACTTAGAAAACTTTGCTTTCAATTGGTGTTTTCTCAACACCTCCATCGCTACTCTTAAATGTTCCTTGTGTTCTTCCTCTGTCCTCGAATAGACCAAAATATCATCGACGAACACAAGGACAAACTTATTCAACTGATCCCTGAATACCCTATTCATAAGATCCACAAAATATGCTGGGGCATTGGTCAGCCCGAATGGCATGACCAACCACTCATAAAACCCAGACGGCGTCCGAAATGCCGTTTTAGCTATACTCTCAGCTTCCACTCTAAGCTGATGAAAACCTGTCGCGAGATCCAACTGAGAAAATATTCTCGCGCCACTCAACTGATCGAACAAATCATCTATCCGCGGTAGAGGATACTTATTCTTCCTCGTCACTTTATTCAACTCGCGGTAGTCTACACACAAACGAAGGGAACCATCCGCCTTGGTAGCAAACACAACTGGTGCTCCCCATTCAGAAACACTCCTTCTGATAAATCCCTTCTTCAAAAGATCGCTGACTTGCACCCCGAGCTCTCGCTGCTCCCTTGGTGCCATACGACGAAGTGGCATCACTATAGGTCTGGCATCTTGTACCAAATCAATACGAAACTCAATCTCTCGGTGTGGTGGAAGTCCGGTCACTTCTTCGAAAACATCCGGATACTGGCCAACCACGGGCAAACCTGACAACTCACTATGCGGAATGTCGAGGGAGTTTAGAAAACTAGCCAATACCCCCTTACTGGGTAGACCTCCAAACACTATCCTCCGCCCATCATCCGCTCTAGCTGTCACTAAGAAGCCCTCACAGTCTACCACCACCCCGTATCTTTGGAGCCAATCTACTCCCAAAATAATGCCAAACCCAGTAAAGCCCAAAACAAAGCAATCACAAACAAACATGCATCCATGACTCGATAAGACCACATTACGACAAATCATGCTAAGGCTAGTCGAACCGCCAATCGGGTTCGTCACTACTAAAGGTCTATCGACAATCTCGGGCTCCAATCCCAACCTATCTACCAGGTCACTAGATATGAAAGAACTGGAAGCTCCGGTATCAAACAAAACTCTAACAGGAACATCATAAACAGAAAGCATACCTTGAATGACGACATTCTTTCCCTTCTCCGCCGCAGTTGGGGCATTCGACGAAGAAGGAATAGCATTAAGAGCATATGCTTTCACCATTTGCTTTTCCTTAGGGGGCTGTGGACACTTGTCCTTGTGATGTCCCATTTGGCCACAATTGAAGCACTTCCTATCCGCTGGCTTGGCCCGACAATTACTAGCATAATGGCCCTTCTTACCACAGCTGAAGCACTCCACATCTTGCTTATTATTTTTCTTCTGGCCATCCTTAGCCTGATTCTGCTTTCTCTTATTCTGGGAACCACCTTTGCCTCCACCACTAGCTTGTGGCTTTGACTCATCTGCGGATGCAACCTCAGTCTTCGGCTTAGGGTAGAGACTTTCTGACCTTAACGCTTTCCCCACAATCGATTCAAACGTCTCATCGATGTGGTTAATAAGTTTTTCCCCTAAGTACTGATCCAATCCAGTTATGAATTTCTCATTCTTTTTCTCGGTAGTATCTATAAGAGATAACCCATATTTTGACAAAGTGTCAAATTCAGCAATATACTCCGAGACAGCCCTGCCATTCTGCTTGAGCTCCAAGAATTTCTTAAACAACATTGACTTCTGAGCAGCTGGAATGAACTTCTCACTAAAGCGAGCCTTAAACTGCTCCCAAGTAATCTGGTCTTCGGGAGTAGCTGCCTTTATAGCATTCCACCAATTCATTGCCCGCCCTTGCAGCTGACGGGACGCTAGCTTTCTCTTCATCGCATCCTCGATACCCAAATCCTCGAAGATACGTTCGCAACTATCCACCCAATCCTGAACATCCACAGCCGACTCCGTTCCGTGGAACGGCTTCCCACCAAGGCTAGTATAATCCTTATTCAGCTTGGCGAAGTCGACCCTTGGTGCCTGCACTATTGGACCACCATCATTTCCACCATTGGGAGCCGCCCTCTGTACATCTCTAAGCATCTCTCTCATGAGGTCAGTAAACATCGTCCTCATGTCAGCAGCATTCCCATTATTGGCCCCTCTACCGGTACCTCTAACATATCGGCTCATCGTCAATCTGAAAAAAGAAATGATTAACGACTCCATAGTGGTGCTAGTGCAGTACGACTTCATCCATATACTACTAATAGTATATATATATAGCTTTTGAAAACCAAAATAATCACAAATACGCTCTCTCGTATACGTATACTATCTCTCCCTGATAACTTCCCTAGGTTAACTACGCAACCTAGAGCTCTGATACCAAGTGTGACGGCCCGCCTCGCACCAGCCTGCATTTCCTCCAAAAGTGCGCTGTACACATGCCCGACTAGCACAAGACGGTCGTCATAAGAAAGGAAAGAAGGGAATGAACTAATCAAAGAACCTGTAGAATGTCTCACAGCGCATGGAATAAAATATAATAATAATAATGTACTTGACATAAAACAGGCGAGACAGTGCATGTCACAATGATAGCAAACAAATCATCCATAGCAACCATCCTCACATCTCTCACTCAGTGCGTAAAGCGTACGGCATCTACCACTTTGGAACACTAGACAAACTGAGGTAACGACGAATCCCGACTTGTAGAAACCCTGCTGTGACCAAGCCAAACACTTGGAGTCATGACCAAACGTTTCAATGACCCACTTCATTGGTCATAGCCCTTGGTTCTACCGATGCCATAATGGCCCTGAATCCGCCTTCGCACCTCCTACCATAGTGGTCCAAAGCTGTAGACGTCGATAACTCCTTGGCACGCGTCCCGCAGCAAAGCCCAATCATGAAGTGAACTCGTTGATTCCCATCTGAATCTTAAGCTCTAACTTCTCATTTGGACTTCCTTTGCATCTCGGGTTTGGTCGAATTGGAGTGGGTCTTCAGAAAAGTTGTCGTGCAACAGCAGCTCTAGGATTCTGTTCGGTTCGGTAGTCATCACCTTCATCGGTTCGGGTCGGTAGTCCACTTCGGGTCGGGTCGGTGTCTTCCTCCGGGTCGGGTCGGTTCAGTGATTCTCCCCCTTCAGATATCGGTTCGGTTCGGGTGTCTCTGCTTGGGTTCGGTTCGGAAGTAGTTCATCCGATCTGATTCCTTCTGTTTAACTTGTCTGCCTGCTCCGATCCGTCCTGTTCCCTTTCTCCGATCCGATCTGCTCTATTGCTCCGATCCGATCTTCTGTCCAACTCCAACTCTAAACAATGGCCTTCCTTCCTGCCAAACTCCTTCCAGTGACAAGTCCCACTCCAGTTCGGATTCCCTTGGTCAGTTCACTAGTCCGATCCGACCCCTGCTCCGATCCGAACCGGTTCGGGACCTGCACATTTCTGCAACTTTCCAGCGAGCTTTCTACGCCATTCGACGACGTTTTCGACCAATTTAACTATTCTAATCAATCATAAAACATACCATAGAGTCATAGCAACATGTAATAGCAACCACAAACAGCAAACAACAATTCAAATGAATCAAAATGGATCAAAAGTGGCTAAAACCTCACATTTTCCTATAATCCCTCTTAATCATGTTTAAGCACATACTTAGTAAAACTTAATCAAATCATCTAAATTTTCTAACAGAGGCATGGAATATTATTTAAGAATTTCTAAACATTTTTCCAGAATTTATTAGTGTATAAATTCACTAATCTTCACTAATCACCCTTAATTAACTGTAATTAGTGTCAAAATGATGCTATCACTCACCTTGGCCACAAACAAAATTCTCAGAACTGAAACTCCTCTGATTTGGGCGAATACTGATGTCCAACAGCAGCTCTAACCTTGCTTTGGTGCTTTTTCTTCTTAATTTGATGCCTCTAAGCCTTAATCCTTGATTAGGAAGTGATTTTGGGTGTTTTGAGAGAGATTTAGAGAGTGGAGGCCATGGCTAGGTTAAGAGGAATGAAAGTGGCGGCTGGAAAATGTCTAAAGAAATGTTTTCTAACCCTAATCAGCCCCTATATACCCCTAAACCCGAAATTCCCCTTTGGGCCAAGCTGCTAATCACCCGGTTAAGCTCAATTAAGCTGTTTTTCACCATCTGAAACTTGTTTCAGCCATATCTCCCAAACGGTAAGCCCGTTCGGCTAATGTGACCACTCTACGGAAAGAGAAACCATCATCCGAAGCCAATGGAAGTGGTTTCAGGTCAAAATTCATTTCCAGTTAAAAGTTATGGCCAAAACAGTGCCAGCTAGGGGTAAAATGGTCATTTAAAAATCGGGAAAAATCATGAACATGGGAAATGACCACAATAGTCGTCTCCCAAAGTTACATGACCATACGACTTCGTATGTGAAAGAAATAAATATCCTACGATCTTATGATGCGTAGAATGCGGGTCGTTACATTATAGCCCTAACAAATATCTAGATATTTTGTAGAAGGAATATTCTCGGTATATTCTTTTGTTAATTTATCTTCTAAAAATCCATACGATCACATACGATACCTAAAAATCACGAAACTGGACATGCAGCTACCGTTCGACATTACGGTCCCAACGAAACTGGTTTCGTCGAATTCCGACTCCGTCTGCTCACACAGCGTATTTTTAACCGTCGAAATACTGACTGTTTTCCACTCTAAAAATCCGTACGGCCACACAGTGACTCTAAAAATCACGAAACTGGAAATCTAACAACTATTCGACATTGCGGATCCAATGAAATTAGTTTCGTCGAATTCCGACTTCGTTTGCAAAGGTGGCTATTTTTAAAGCTCTGGATGACCCATTTAAATATATAAATATATTTAAATATTATTATATTAAATATAAATAAATCTATATTATCGTATATCTTCACATATGATGTCGTACGGCTCTAGAATATCATATCAGAATTTACAGCTTTATATTTCAGATTTTAGATTTATCGATATTCAGTTTATATCGAAAATCCTTTTATAACGTAAATAAAGCGTTACGAATTATAAAGGAAATTCCATAGCGACTTTTCTGAAATTTGATTTGGACGTACATCAAAATCTACACGACGAAATCCCGATTTTTCTCTTCCACTAGAAAGATATACTCCATCAGCTCCACACGTTTCTTGTTTCATAGAAATCCGATTTAAAACGAACCCTGTATGTCCTATTGAAGTTCAAATCGCCAAATAGCGAACTGCCGCGCCATTTCAAGCTCTATTTTAATTATATTATAATTCTACGTTCAAACTGACGTCGATTGAATATATTCGTCAATATAATTCAACTCTAAGCTGAATTAAATCTAAGGGATGACCCTGTTCACATTATATTGTGATTTCCAATATTTTTGATTATTTCTAAATTAAATATATTATTTAATTATTTAATTTAATTAAATATCCATATTATTTAATTAAACCTCTATTTAATTTACTACATCACGATATATATAATTAAATTAATTAATTATAATACCTCTGACAATGCGGGTCATTACATTCTTCCCCACTTAAAATAATTTCGTCCTCGAAATTGCTAAGTTAGAGGACGACACTATCTATTTGAAATTCCTAAGATTTGTTTACCCCTTATTTCTGATTTCAGCTGAACCAACTAATATCGATTTCAATATTAATTCCTTCCGACTAACTGAAATTTTCAAAAATTCTGAAAATTCTCTAACACTTTATATTTTCGGAAAATTTCGCCAGCGTCTCCTTTGTACCGGCACATACGTCAAATCACAACTCGCCTCTCTGGGCCTTCTCCAACCCAAAAGAAAATCAAACAGCCAAGCGGGTTGCCAAATTCGGCTCATCAAAATCTCAAACTCATATGAAATATAAACTTGTACCTTTTTGTTGGGCATATCATTATATCCCTTCCATCTGTTATCAACTCGGCATATACAAATGTCATCCCAATCAACTCCAACCAATTTATTCTTAACACAACCATTCGCTTATCCAAGCCGAATTCAATTTCAAATTCGAGTTTCAAATTCCAACTCTCAAGTTATAAATTTCAATTCCAATCCAGATTATTCTCCAATCACTTCCAGTTTTTCTTAACCTATCATCTCAAGTTAAATTTTGGTTTATTATTTACTTTTACCATCCCATTCGAATTAACTTCACAAGTTAAATTTTTATTTTTAGAACTTAAATTCCCGGTTTTATTTCAAATCAAATTTGAAATCATAATACCAATTCAAAACCTTTGAATTTCTAAACAACTTGTTTTCTCAAAACAATTCAAATCAAAATCTCTGGTAGTAATCCACCACTTAGAACTCGAAAATCACACTGATGATACTGCGCAGTCATCATTGGAATTATTTTCTAGCGACCCAAGTGATTTCAATACTATATCATTTCAAAACCCTTACTAAATACATCCATTTTGAAAACATCTCAAAATCTCCCAAAAACTTAAAATTTCCTTATTTTAATTCCAAATCTGATTTAAATTCATATTTAATTCATCTTATTTCATATACTTTACTTATATGATTCTGATTGGTTATATATAAACATTTCACTTTATAATCTCATTCGATTATAATTACAACCACTATATCTAATATATGATAATATATTACATATCCATACTGTGTCGGTCCATCGTATTCAAGTATTTATTTACTCCTACCGATACAGTGGATCAAACTGATCGACCAGAACTCATAAACAACTCAGCCAATGAATCTCCACAATATAAAACCATTTTTATATCAAATACAAATATGCACTCGTATATATACACTCAACTCAATCTAGGGTTTTACTAACCCTATCTCTACCGAGTCACGCCACAGAGCCAAGGTAATTCTTAACTTAAGCTCTGATACCAACTGTAGTGACCCGAAAATCCGGTCCAATTTGAGCTGACCAAATAACACAAGTCCAACCCCAAATTGCACTGAAAATTCAAGAAACTAATAGAAAGAAGATAGAGGGTGATGAAAGATAAGATAGAACTAATAGAATAGAAGAAGAAGAAGAACATCATCATCAGAGTAAACACGAATCTCACAGCGGAACGAATAAAATATAACATAACTTTTGAAATACAAACAGTTATATATACAATAGCACTTATCAGAGTACAGCACTTACAACAACAGCGGAAATAATAATAGCTATAGAATCCAGAAGCCTCCTGCTCCAGCTCTTCAAGTATATCTGTAAATCCCGACTACTTGACTGCCCATACAAATTTAGGCACCCAAGAGTTTAGGGAAAACAACAAAGTAAACTCCGGGTCAGTCATGGGACTGGTGTGAGTAAAACAGTTTAAACATGTATATGAACAAGTAAACGATATCTCATAAGACCACGTCGCAGAACGGAACGGGTTTTTCCCTTATGAGAATCCAAAATATCTTTATATCAAAAACCTTTTGATATTATAATAATGTCTATGTACAAATAGATATCAACTAGCAGAAACACTTTCATCTCACGTTCTACATATATAGTATACAATCAAAATCGCAAGCACGTATTGGATAATGGATTTCCAACTATGACAAGGTATGGAACCACCTTCCGATCAGTGTACTCTAGGAACGATACACTGGAGTTCAACAAGAACATCTTGTAACTCAACCACACATGACCGACCACTCATTTTGCTTGAGTGTATCGAATGTATATCACCAACGGTTGGGATCAGCAACCGTTCCCGTATATATATGGGACAACATTGATAGATTTAAGAAACAAATGAATATTCTCTAGATAGGTGATTATACACCCTACTTCGGTGCGACCGACTTAGCCATGCTGCCTGCCTGATTTCTGTCATTTACCGGTTGATGAGGCTAGAAGCTACGCTTTATCATTACATCAGATTCACTTCGAATGCCACATTGTCAGATCCATCGAAAATCACTAATTGGCGTCTACAACAGTACGTTACGTGTTAGCTAAAGAAGTTTCCTTCTCCGCTTCCACTCTTGGTATAGTTGAAGAAATCAATGTACGTGACCTTTCTGGAAATACTCTGTCAGACATTCATCAACACAAGTCATCCTCATTCACTTAGAATGTCACATCGTGATACCCGCCAAATCACAAATTGATTTATCCAAAAATAACACAGGTATATAGCTTAGAGAAACGAATTCCTCTGCCACCAAACGTGATTACGTTTGAACAGATCAACTTACGCGATCCATTGGATATACTCTGTCAGACCTTCGTCCATACAAGTTGTCCTGGGACTGGACAAACCGAAGGCACTATTCAGTATATCCATCTTAGTCACTGTTATCTAAGACTTATACAACAGCCCTTGCATTTTACTCCGTCTTCAATTATCCTTGGCATATATGATTCGCGACGCTTATGCCAATACAGAGTGGTTCTTTGGATAATAATCCAACCGGTCTCTCCATATTAACAACGTTAAAAATGGTCAAAACTTCGATAGTCTGTGAGTTAACTATCAAAGAAAACAAGTGTGCAAACAACGATATTATTTCCAGATGGAAATTATATCGGTAAATCATCAACATATATCTATATATATATTCACATTGCCTTATTTTCTATATTTAGAAAATATATGTTATTAACATTGGAAAACGTTTTCCATTTGCTTATTTACAAATCACTACTCTTCCCCAACTATCAGTCCCTGACTGTGAACTAGTATGAGAACAATTCCCTAAGTATAAATCCCGAAGGCCGAAACCAACATCAGATAGACACTTAGAAAACCATTCAATTTACTAATCTCTAGTTAGTTCTAATTTTACTTAACTCTATTTGATTAACTCTGATTGATTAACTCTAACTGGTCAACCTTAATTAATTAACTCTAACTGGTTTTACTTGGTTTGACTAACTCAATTTATTAACTCGACTGACTAATTCAACTCGATTAACCTAACTTGATTTACTTATCTCGATTAACTGAACTAATCACTTTGATTAACTCGACAAATTCACTTTGGTTAACTTAACCAATTCACTTAACTAATTCACTTAGTTTAACTTAACTAATTCACTTAACTCCTGTCGAATAAACTATATTCGATAACTCCTCTAACTCTATTCGAATAAACTATATTCGATTAACTCATTTACTCTATTCGAATAAACTATATTCGATCAACTCCTTTTCTCTATTCGAATAAACTATATTCGATCAACTCATTTGATTTAACTCTAATCGATTAACTCCATCGAATAAACTATATTCGACAACTCCTTCGATTTAACTAATATTCTATAACTCACTTCGATTAACTAAAAATCGATAACTCCTTCGAATAAACTATATTCGATAATCTCCTCTCGAATAAACGATATTCGATAATCTTCCCTTTCGATTTAACAAATCGATAACTCCTTTTCGAATAACTAAATTCGATAACTCCTTTCGATTTAACTAATCTATAACTCCTTTCGATTTAACTAATCGATAACTCCTTTCGATTTAACTAATCGATAACTCCTTTCGATTTAACTAATCGATAACTCCTTTGTGTTTAACTCTATTCGAATAACTAATTCGAATCACTCTTATTTATTTAACTCTATTCGAATAACTAATTCGATTAACTCTATTTAACTCCGTTTAACTCTATTCGAATAACTCCTTTTCTCTATTTAACTCCGTTCGAATAACTAATATTCGATAACTCTATTTAACTCCATTCGCTTGACTCTAGATCGCAGCGATCACAATGGTTACGCCTGATTCCCTCAGGAAACATCCGACCGCCTTAGGCTATTTACAGCCCTGCGAATTACGATAGCAGTCGTACGAGATGGCAACTTACCCTGAATACTATGTTTGACTAACTCTGTCTCAAATAACTATATTTGATTAACTCTAGTTCGTTTTAACTCTAATCGATTAACTCTAACTGAGTAACTCTAACTCGATCAACTCGACTTGATTAACTCGACTTACTTAACTCAACTGGTTAACTTGACTTACTTAACTCACTGGTTAACTTGACTTACTTAACTCACTGGTTAACTTGACTTGCTTAACCCAACTGGTTAACTCTATTGAACTGGTTAACTCTACTGAACTAGTTAACTCTATTCAACTAACTCGACTCGACTAACCCTTTTCGAATAGCATATTCGTTTTACTAACTTTCGAATACCATATTCGATTTACTCCCTTCGAATACCATATTCGATTTACTTTATTCACTTTATAAAGATTCCCTTTTTAACAACGTTTTATTCATTTGAAAAGATTTACTTTTAAATAACGGTTCTACACTTTACAAAAATTTCCTTTTCAAATTTATTCTTGAAATATTCTAACTCCTTAAATTCTCTAAAATATTCGCCATAACCTCCTTTGTAACGGGAGCATCGGGAAAATCCCCAAACCCGCCACACAAGCCTTTCCATTCAAAAAGAAAATGGTTTTTAATTATTTCCTTTTTGAATATCTCCTATTTATAAATATTCCAATTTATAAACATTTCTTATTTATAAATATTCCACTTTATAAATATCTCTTATTTATAAATATCCCTTTTATAAATATTCTATTTTCAATATCACTTTGAAAATCCCCTTATCAACATTTCGGTATGTTATGGTATTCAATTATATCAAATCACGATGTTCAATATCGTCCAAGCACATATAATCGCCCACAGATTTTATATCACATCATATAACAATATATGAAAAACAATAAAATAACTGTTGAGGAATCCAGTCGGATTCCTCCAACCTGTCTCCCTGCATCCACAGATGTTACACAATATGATTATCATCACTTTCAGTTCAATATAAATTATTCTGATAGCAGAATCAATATATAAATATTTAACAGTTTATATATATATAATTACATATATATATATATATATATATAATTTTCACTAACTGACTAGCAGTTCAATCAATCAACCAACACACAGTCAAACAGACAATTTTAACAGTTCTAACAATACAACGTGAAAATAGAACTGTTCAGAGTTGGTGAGTTTTACTCACATTGGACGATCATCGTTAGTAACGATAACCATCTCTCTATTTGATTCTGACGGACAATTTATTTTGCTATAAATTGTAACGGGCTCCAATGGACTCTCAGCCAGTTCCATCGTGTAGTGTCCGTCCATACGATCCTAACTCAACTTACGGTTCTCGATTCTGACCTCGTATGGATGAGATATTTCCTTTACAAGTTAATATACTTTAAATTAAATTAAAACTTGAATTAAAGTTTTAAAAGTGGGCCTTGACCTTTCAAAGACCGGCGCGTTCCCTTTAGTACATAACCGAACCCGATTTGTGCTTCTCCCCCAAATCTAAACGCTCCAGTAATTGAAATACCCAACCCAACATGTTGACCTCACCGTTGACCACCCCTCCACATCACTCCGGCCATCTATCTCGGCTGCCACCACCTCCATCTCGTTTACCATCAGGAACCGCATCCCTTGAACCCCCTCTAAGCCAACTCGACGCCCTTTTTCCTCGCCCCCCTTTTTGTACTGTACGACATCGGACCATCCAACCTGCCAACCACCGCCCGAATGTGTCACCGGAATTCACAAAACTCCACGACCAAATGCCAAACCTCGAGGTAAACCTGACTACGACCTCAAACTTCACTTCGATGCACCCAAATTGAAACCATGGCAACCCTACTGCTCACGTTGAAAACCAACAGCGAAGGAAACCACACCGATTTCGACGATAATCGCATCAATCTGAAGAAAAACTAGTGGAGATTCCAACCATATGAATTTGAGGATTTATAGGATTTTATCTCCTTTTATTTTGATTTTTCTTTGTTTGAACATTTTCCTGTGAAGAGAAAATTACAGCGGCGGGCATTTTGACCAAGCCGAAATGGGATTTAGGTTTTAGGAAGTATAGTGGTGTATTTATAGCCCTAACAAATATCTAGATATTTTGTAGAAGGAATATTCTCGGTATATTCTTTTGTTAATTTATCTTCTAAAAATCCGTACGATCACATACAGTACCTAAAAATCACGAAACTGGACATGCAGCTACCGTTCGACATTACGGTCCCAACGAAACTGGTTTCGTGGAATTCCGACTCCGTCTGCTCACACAGCGTATTTTTAGCTGTCGAAATACTGACTCTTTTCCACTCTAAAAATCCGTACGGCCACACAGTGACTCTAAAAATCATGAAACTGGAAATCTAACAACTATTCGACATTGCGGATCCAATGAAATTAGTTTCGTAGAATTCTGACTTCGTTTGCAAAGGCGGCTATTTTTAAAGCTCTGGATGACCCATTTAAATATATAAATATATTTAAATATTATTAAATTAAATATAAATAAATCTATATTATCGTATATCTTCACATATGATGTCGTACGGCTCTAGAATATCATATCAGAATTTACAGCTTTATATTTCAGATTTTAGATTTATCGATATTCAGTTTATATCGAAAATCCTTTTATAACGTAAATAAAGCGTTACGAATTATAAAGGAAATTCCATAGCGACTTTTCTGAAATTTGATTTGGACGTACATCAAAATCTACACGACGAAATCCTGATTTTTCTCTTCCACTAGAAAGATATACTCCACCAGCTCCACACGTTTCTTGTTTCACAGAAATCCGATTTAAAACGAACCCTGTATGTCCTGTTGAAGTTCAAATCGCCAAATAGCGAACTGCCGCGCCATTTCAAGCTCTATTTTAATTATATTATAATTCTACGTTCAAACTGACGTCGATTGAATATATTCGTCAATATAATTCAACTCTAAGCTGAATTAAATCTAAGGGATGACCCTGTTCACATTATATTGTGATTTCCAATATTTTTGATTATTTCTAAATTAAATATATTATTTAATTATTTAATTTAATTAAATATCCATATTATTTAATTAAACCTCAATTTAATTTACTACATCACGATATATATAATTAAATAAATTAATTATAATACCTCTGACAATGCGGGTCATTACAATATGAAATTATTGTGTGTTTTCATGATGGTTTTGATGATATTATCTTGTTTGGTTAAAATTGTGTTTGTATACGCTAGTTTGCATAATATTTGAATAAGTTTTAAGAGAAAATCTATAGTTTAACATCTCCATTCAATTTGAAACTTTTATATGCTATTTATAATATATTTTTTGAGATAGGTTTCAAAATTTATAATTTTCTAAGCACCTACGAGTTTTCTAATGTAGAACATGTGTTAACTGTTAAATATAACAATATGATTTTTGTTTGATGATAACAAACATATATATAAATATGATTGTAATTGTACTATTCCATTTTACATCTCACACAGAAATAAATATTTATTGAATTGAATATTATTGTACACAATTTGATATTCAAACAGTATTTTTATTCAAATAAATATTTTATTTCAACGTTTGAAATAATACAATATCCAATTCCACTATTTACAATTCAATGTTATATGACACAGTCATATACACTTGCATATACTCCTCACTACATCACTCTATTCACTCAGTTACATATATACTTTCACATACAGACTCATATACACACACTGACACACTGTGTCTTCGATATCTTCATATACAGTCCAGTCACCTGCATATCTATCATAGAAACACACATAGTAAACTGGAAAAAAATAGATTTAAATACTTGCAAATTTAAATTTATTTTAAATTTTAATTGCCTTAGAATTTCGGTGTGTTTCTCATCATTTTTCTAGACTTGGTCTGGTATATGCATTTATTTGAGTCTAGACTGCCTGCGATATTCACAGTGATTTACTGTAAATACCACAAGATAGATTGAATGTCTAGTGCTCGCAAACCAACTACTCAGTTATAGTGATCCGCTGATCAACACTAGCCTCGAAACACATACGTCGTCTGCTGAACTTGACCAGCCTCAACATAATCGTAACTGCTTTCCTGAATTAGAAATAATAAATATATAAATATTTATATGCATATGCACAAAAGCAATATTTCAGGCGAATAGGGCAATATGGTCGAACACAACTCGGCAGACATCACTATAGAAAGGTACAAGTATACATGTTCAAGTAAACCAAGCAACAAGACCAAAGAGTATGCATGTATACATTGCAACCACCATTTCTGTGAATGCAAGGCAATGCATATATGACATATGTCAAAGCATGCACAAAGTGATCAAGTAGTGCAACAACATAGTGATGAACATTGATGAATGGGTTACATGACAGTGCACACGAAAAAGAAAAAGTTCAAAAAAGTGAAACACAAGTGATAATGATAGTGGCAACATGAAATTGCACAAGGCAGTATAACACATAGGTCTGGTGCGAAATACTCAAGCTCAAATGGCATATAGTGCATGCACGCATATATTTCAGCCCAGTTCAGATACACATGGAAGTGCTTCATGTACAAGAAAAGCTTACAACATGGCAATACACAAGAATATATAAAGGTCAGAAAGCAACGTAGAAGTGAACAAAAAGCAAGTTCGTCTCAGCTAATAAGGGATAGTATGATAACAGCAAATCAACATGGTGCAAACAACAAAATGTTTCAGCTATGAACAACGCGGCACAAATGTACATGGCAACATATAAGTGGCAACTGGACAAACTACAAGTGAATATATTAAGAAAACATGGCTCACAGCAAAACATATAGACAACAACATTGTTGGAGAATGGAGTTTTGATGACAACAACCTTATTTCAATTATCATTAATTATAAAATATATACTAACACTTTTTGTATAGAATATATATATATATATATATGCAGGAATTATATACAGGAAATATTACTGAAGACTGTACAGTTTTAAAGATGATAGAGATTCAAAGATCAGAGAAATTACAAGACTCACGAGCACTCAAGATTTCAAGAATTCAAGAGTTCAAGATTAATATAGTTATAGAGTCTAGATTATGTAAGACTTTAAATAGCACTCCAGGTTCAAATTCAAATTCTATTTTCAAATTCTGATTTTCAATTCTATCCTTAAATCCTCTCTATTTTATTTTCTATCTTTTCTATTTTTTCCTTTCTTATTCTTCATCGATTTTCAAACCTTAATTTTATATATTCATATTCTCATACTGTATATTTATATAGTTTAAAACCTTGTAATTTTATAATTTTATAAATATGTTTATATAGTTTAAATTTATGTTTTCATATGATTTTCTACTTTATAATATTAATTTACAATACTATATTTTGATTCAAGAATTTCCAGAATTATATTAATATCAAAACACTTAAAAAATGCTTTAAAATTCAATAATACTCTAGGGTATGTCGACATACCAAAAAACCTATGTCGAATATAACTGTCACTTTTTCAATTTTGAAAGGAAGTGTCTTTTCACTATTTGAAATGATTCAGAAACGTTGCAACCTTTCACACACTATAAAAAGGGGTTAAAACTGAATTTTTAAACATATCTTCTTCTCCACTTTCATTCTCTTTCATTATATAATCATTTTTATGATTTTACACTTGTACTCTGCCGAATTCAATTCAGTTTTGATCAAACTTCTTCTCTTTACACTCTCTTCTCATCTCTCTCTGAATCAAGTTCTATTGAAGAGTTATAGGTCTATTTGTAATTGTTTGGGTTGAGTAAAGTAATCGGTGGTATCCCTTGTAGTCGTGAAATCAAGGACAGGTAATCAGTGGTATCCCTTGTAGCTGTGAAATCAAGGAGGTTGGAATCAGTGGTATCCCTTATAGTCGTGAAATCAAGGAGATTGTAATTGGATTTTGATATAGTAATAAAACTCTGCGCAATCCAGTGTTGCATGGGACTAGACGTAGGAGCAATCCGAACCAGTATAAAATCCAGTGTGTTCTTTTCTTTTCTGCATCTTTGTTTATGTTTATTTTTTATCTGTGTTTGAATATGTGTCTGTGATTGTATTTGTGGTGTTTAATTCATCTCGTAGTTCACATAAGTTTTAGATTTTGATTAAATTCTCACAAACACTATTCACCCCCTCTAGTGTTTCTTTTGCCTTAATGATCAATTCTGCATTGCCTAACAATTGGTATCAGAGCAAGGTCTTTCAAAAAGTTCATATTCTGATTTTTGAAAATAGTGATAATGGCAACTAACATTGGTAGCAATAATAGTTCTTTTATAAAGGGTCAATCCACTGTTAGACCACCATTATTTAATGGTAGTAATTATTCATATTGGGCATGTCGGATGAAAATTTATTTACAGTCAGTAGGTTTAGACACATGGAATAGTACACAAAATGAATATGTTGAACCCACAACTGCATTTGCACAATGGACAAATGAACAAAAGGCTACTGCACAGAGCAATTCTAAAGCCATGAATATGTTATTTTGTTCTTTAGATAGGAATGTGTTTAATAGAGTATCAGTATGTAAACTGCTTATGAAATCTGGAGAACTTTACAAGTTAATCATGAAGGAACTAGTAAAGTTAAGCAGACTAAGATAGGCATGTTATTTAATTAGTTTGAATTATTCAAAATGAACGAGAATGAGTCTATTTCAGATACGTATTGCAGATTTCAAGAGATAGTGCATTCGATAACAGCACTTGGAAAAGCTTATTCTGAAGCATATCAAGTCAGAAAAACATTAAATTAATTAACTTCAAAATGGGATCAGAAGACTTTGGCTATTGAAGAAGCCAATGATGTCAATGGAGTGAAGATTGAAGAGTTAACTGGAAATTTGATATCTTATGAAGAAAAGAAAAGAAAATAAATCAACTGAAAAGAAATCTATTGCACTGAAAGCAACAACAAATGATTCTGACTCGAGTAGTGAAGATGATGAAGAAACAGCGCTTATGACAAATCATTTTAGAAGATTTCTAAGATATAGAAGGAAGAGTTATAATGAAGGAAATTCATAAATGAATGATGATCGATGTTTTAACTGCAACAAACTAGGATATATATAGAAAATGTGCCCATATCCAGATAAATCGACTCAACAAACGGACAACAGCAATTCGTCAAGGAAAACAAAGAAAGCATACATAGCAACATTAGATGATTCAGATTCGTCATCAAGTGATGAAGAACTAGAAACCAGAAATATAGATATATGCTTAACTGCAATTAAGAGTTCAGAAAATCATGAAGAAATGGATCAAAAAAAGGGTATGCATTAATTAAATTTCAATTTTATTTGGTCGAATGGTTGCTTTGTTTGTTTGTTTTGGTTTGAATTTAAAACTTTTAAAAAATAATTTTGAGATTAGAAATTCAAATTTGAATCTTGAAATTCAAAATAATAATATAATATTAAATAACCAATAAATTAATAAAATAAAATTGTTTTAGTGTTTATTAGTATTAGAATTATTTCAGGAAATTGTTAAACCTGAAATATAAATTGATAATATATTTCAAAACATAAAAATCCAATTTCCTTTGAAATAAGTCAAGTATGTCGACATATAGAAAAGTATATGTCAACATATCTAACCAGTTTTGAAATTTTAATTTTGAATTTCAAAAGTTTAAACTTTTGAACTTCCCTCCAATTTTTTCACCAACTCCCAAGGTCTGAAAAGGTGTCCTTTCAATATGAAAAGTTGTGCCTATTCAATTCATATCTATTCAATTTCTGTATATATATATCCTTTCTACCTTTCATTCATAACTCAAAACTATATTCTTCATATCTATTCTCTTCCAAAAATTATCAATTCTATGGCTTCCTCAAGTTCATCTCAAAAATTGAAGATAACCAAAACCATCAAAGGCTATCTTCATAATGACAGAGAGGCCATCAAAACCTATGGTAACTATTTAGCAAATGTTAAAATTAACCCAGGTGCTTTTGCTATCTTTAGCGACTTTCCCTCTTATGACCTTGTTTCTCTTTTCGAACACAATGAAGTGTTGAGTCTAATAGACTCTCGTGATAACGACGAAGTATGTTATCCCAAACTCGTAAAGATGTTCTATGCAAATCTCAATCACGGATTTTACGAAGGCAACGAAAACCAAATTTGGAGTAGTGTCAAAGGAACTCAAATTGTTCTCGATGTCGAACTCTTACGCACTATTCTAAATTGTAGAAGTGTGGGCTCGTATTTTTCAACTTTTGCTATCGAAGAAACCGATATGAAAACCTATCACGATATTTTTGAAGATGGTGCTCCAATGGATTTCAAAAATTGTTTCTTATTCCCAAAAACAAGAATTGTCAACCTTCTCCTTTAACATACCATTACTCCCTATTTCGGAAATTTCAACAATACAACTCTTAATGTCCAAAAGGCTCTCTTTGCTATTATGGGTGGATATATTATCAATTGGGCCGATATGATTCTTAATGAAATAAAGCCCATAGATTTATCTACAAGAGAAAACACCCTCTACTATGGTGTTTATCTCTCACATTTTCAAATACTTTAATATTGATCTTTATGGAGAAAAAATTGTCTCTAGAAAAGTGTTTGATGCATCAAACATTCATCTTATGCAAATTTCTCTTACTTTTAGACCATATGAAACATTCGAGGCCAAACAAGATCGAATGCAACAAGAACAAGAACCAATGGAAGTCGAAGAAGAAGAAGAGGTTTCTATGGAAAGTATTGAGTATCCAACTTCTAAACGTATTTACAAAGATACGATTGTTCAAAATCAAGTGGAATCCGTCAACAATCAAAAGAAGCTTAGCAAGAGACTTTCCAAAATATCCAAATTCATGGTCAAGATAGGAAGAAAGCTTGGAATTTCATCTTCCTTATCATCATCCGAAAACTAGGCCATCTAGTTTAATCTATCTTTTTATATTTCCTTGTATTTGCTTTCGAATCTCGTATTTAAAGTGTGTCTTGATTAGTTGGATGTATTTATTAAGAAACGAATGGAGTTTTATTTATCATATAATCATATTTATGTTTCTGGAAAAACTATGAAACTAATTATAATATATTGGAACTCAAAAGAATTAAAATTTTCAAATATTTTACATATAACACTGTAGTATGTCGACATGACAAAAAGAGCATGTCGAAATATAATTGACATATTTTCAAAATGTTTCAAATTTTAAAATTAAAATAACCACTTATGTCCATTCAAAATCCAATCAATTCCAGACCCTATTTAAGTCCATTTCTTCTAGAAAAATTCATTATTTCATTAGTCTTTCATCCTTAATCATTTCTCATCAAGTCCATGGCAAATCCTATCCATAATCTTAGTGAACATATAGAAGAAACTCTCAATGTTTTCAGAAATATTCTCTCTATCATTCTACGAAATCAGCGTCATCTCGAACTAAGTCAAATAAAGATGTTCGAACAACAAGAGAAGCATTTTGGTGCAATGGAATGGCTAATCTCTTCTCTTTTCAGAGATAAAGATAATAATCTCGCAAAGGCTCCACCAACCGAAGAAGATGAAGATTGGGAAGTAATTAAGAAAGATCCTATCTTTGGAGAAAATGGTTGGGTTGAAGTTCCAAGAAACGTTTAATTATTCGGTACGATTTGATTGATTTGTTTAAACATTCTAAAACATATGGTGTGGTGTGATTTGGATTCTATTGTTTGAAACTTGTATATATTAAGACATATGGTGTGATTTGGTTTAGTTTTGTTTGTGTGTGTGTGTGTATATATATATTAGACAAACATATGTAATAATGATACTTGGATTGGTTTGTATTTAATCATCATATTGCTAGGTATTATTATTATAAGTTTGAATAGATTAAGGGGGAGTATTTTTTGGATAGTTATTTAAGTTCTATCTAGGAAGTTATACAATTTAGGGGGAGTACCTTTAGGATTTCTTTTTGATAATGCCAAAGGGCGAGAAATTATAAAATATACGCATAGTTTATAGGATTCTTATAGACAAGGGGAGTATTAGAAGGATCATCATCAACAGGTATATACAGGTATGATATTTTATAAAATAAGGTTGTCATCATCAAAAAGGGGGAGATTGTTGGAGAATGGAGTTTTGATGACAACAACCTTATTTCAATTATCATTTATTATAAAATACATACGAACACTTTTTATATATATATATGCATGAATTATATACAGGAAATATTACTGAAGACTGTACAGTTTTAAAGATGATAGAGATTCAAAGATCAGAGAAATTTCAAGACTCATGGTACCCAAGATTTCAAGAGTTCAAGATTAATATAGTTATAGAGTCTAAATTATGTAAGACTCTAAATAGCACTCTAGGTTCAAATTCTAATTCTAATTTTCAAATTCTAATTTTCAATTCTACCCTCAAATCCTCTCTATTTTATTTTTTATCTTTTCTATTTTTTCCTTTCTTATTCTTCTTTGATTTTCAAACTTTAATTTTATATATTTATATTCTTATACTTTATATTTATATAGTTTAAAATCTTATAATTTTATAAATATGTTTATATAGTTTAAATTTATGTTTTCATATGATTTTCTACTTTATAATTTTAATTTACAATACTATATTTTGATTCAAGAATTTCCAGAATTATATTAATATCAAAACACTAATATGCTTTAAAATTCAAAAATACACTAGGGTATGTCGACATACCAAAAACACCATGTCGACATATAACTGTCACTTTTTCAATTTTGAAAGGAAGTGTCTTTTCACTATTTGAAACGAGTCAGAAATGTTGCAACCTTTCACACACTATAAAAAGGGGTTAAAAACAAAATTTTAAACATATCTTCTTCTCCACTTTCATCCTCTTTCATTATATAATCATTCTTAATAATTTTTATGATTTCTACATTTATACTCTGCTGAATTCAATTCAGTTTTGATCAAACTTCTTCTCTCTACACTCTCTTCTCATCTCTCTCTGAATCAAGTGCTATTGAAGAGTTATAGGGTTGTTTGTAATTGTTTAGGTTGAGTAAAGTAATCGGTGGTATCCCTTGTAGCCGTGAAATCAAGGACGGGTAATCGGTGGTATCCCTTGTAGCCGTGAAATCAAGGAAGTTGGAATCAGTGGTATCCCTTGTAGCCGTGAAATCAAGGAGGCTGTAATTGGATTGTGATATAGTAATAAAACTCTACGCAATCTAGCGTTGCGTGGGACTGGGCGTAGGAGCAATCCAAACTAGTATAAAATCCGTTGTGTTTTTTTCTTTTCTGCATCTTCATTTCTGTTTATTTTTTATCTGTGTTTGAATCTGTGTCTATGATTGTGTTTGTGGTATTTGATTCATCTCGTAGTTCACATAAGTTTTAGATTTTGTTTTAATTCTCACAAACACTATTCACCCCGCCTCTAGTGTTTGTTTTGCCTTAACGATCCATTCTGCATTCCCTAACAAACATGAAGACCATACATATGAGGCACCATGAAAATTCAAATTTCATGATCAAATGTACATGGTAACACATGATGGCATGCGTGAATACACAAGGAAATGGTTCAAGCAAGACGATAAGCTTAAGCACACAAGGCCGTGCATTTACAAGAATGTCCGAGGGCATATAGAAGTGGTTGCAAAAACAAGACAGTGCACTAGACTCAAACAATTACAATGTTGAACATACACAGAGCAATGCAACATAGTGCAAATGTACATGGCAACACAACATCATGTATGCAAATTAGAGTGAAGTGGATGTTCTTATCAGTGTGAAGGCAAAGCATGGACACATCATGGTATGACAACAAGTTGTATACAAATACATACACAATAACACATGAACGTGTATGTATACATGAAGTGATCAAGCATGACGACGCAGAGTGATCAAGCCATAAAAAACAGAGGGGAAGTAACTAAGTATGCAATTACATGACTCAACAAAGATGGAACAAACAAGGTGAAGTGGGCAAGCATAGTATCCGTTCTTATAAATGGAAATTAATTGTAATGAACCTGGAGATTTTCGAACTCGAAAATCAACATAAATACGTCCTCTACATAACATGTCGACAATCCAAGTATCGAAAATACTGGATCATTAATAGAAGTTAGAGGCTGATAAATAGGAAGAAAGAAAGTTAGAATAAAAGAAAAGAACACCATATCACAAAATCAGAGTAAACACGAATCTCATAGCGGAATGAATAAAATATATTATATAACGTAACCTTTAAATACAAATTTGTATTTATATATACATACCATCGTCTGAGTACAACACAATACATCACAGCGTAAATAAATAGAGGCTATCCAATGTTGAGGCCTCTTGCTCCATGCTCTTCCAAGTATATCTGTAAAATCCCGACTACTTGATTGCCTATACAAATTTAGGTACCCAAGAGTTTAGGGTAAAACAAAATAATAATAAAATCTGGGTCAGTCATGGGACTGGTGTGAGTAACTTTAATCACCTGGTTCAAATTTTTTTAAAAATCATTTTTAAAAGAAAGAATAATTGTAGTATTGGTCCACACATAATGGTATTTACCTTATGAGAACCCAAAACATTCTTTAAATCAATACTATTTAGATATTATAATAGCGTCTAAGTCAAATAAATAGCAATCTAGAAGAACGCTAGCATCTCACGCTCCACATACATAGTACACAATCAAAACCGCGGGCGGTTATTGGAGAATGAATTTACAACTATGGCAAGGTATGAGACCACCTTCCAACAATGTACCTTCGGAGATGAATACACTGGGGTTCAACAAGAACATCTTGCAACCCGACTAAACATGACCGGCCACTCACTTCGCTTGAGTGTTCCGAATATATCACACATGGTTGGGGGATAACCAACCGAACTAATATCATAAAAAAGGAAACAACTGAAGGCATTTTGATTTATATAGATCAGGTAATGGTATACCCTAATGGGTGCAACCCACATAGCCATGCGACCTACCCGATTTTATGTCATTTCCCGGTTATGAAGCTTGAGGTCATAACTTACCTTTAGACAAATCACATCTTCATTTACTTTGAATGTCATATAATCATACCTGGCAAATCACAAATTGATTTCCCCAAAAATACTATGGGTATAAAACTAAGAGAATTGAAATCCTCTGCCACCAACGTAAATACGTTTAAAGAGATGAACTTACGCAATCTATTAGGTATACTCTATCAGACATTCATCTATTAAGTTGTCCTGGGACTGGAAAAACCGAAGGCACTATCCAGTAAATCCATCTTTCTACCTAGGATCACCATAACAACCCTTGCATAAACTACATCTTCAATTGTCTTCAGCATATTTGATTCGCAATGCTTATGCCCATACGGAGTGGTTTTTAGATAATAAACCTGATAGCCGGTTATTTAGGTATCAAAGGAAAACATCCACATAACCAATGATCCTATTTCGAAATGGAAATTCTACTGATCAACCATCAAGCAACACCGAGCCCTTTTAAATTAATTTATCATTAATTTATTTGTTTCCCAATTTCCTTTCAATATCTCTTCCCGGATATTCCTCCAAACCCGTTTAGTCTCGCACGATTCTTGGAAAACATTTCCATATATCATAAAATATTTATTTTCTATATTCCATAAAGTATTTCTTATTACATTTGGAAAACATTTCCATATATCCTCAAATCCTTATTTTCTGTATTTAGAAATTATACGTTATTAACACCAGAAAAACATTTCCATTTCTTATTCACATTCTTTATTTTCTTCAAATGAATCATTTCATTTTTCTATGCTTAGAAAACATGTCTGGTTATATTTGGAAAATGTTCGCAAAACACATTTACTTGGATTTAAATGAACGTTGTATAAAAACCATTGTTACAACAACTCAACCAATTGATCACTCATTAACTAACCGTATCTCTAACCAATTTTCTCCATCAAACCTTAAACATTCCTTATACAACAATGGAATCAATCAAGTTGGGTATAATTACCTCTAAGACCTTAATAGAACAACATCCTTAACTTCGAAATGGACAAAGCTCACAACTTCAATCTTTAACAAACATTGCTTACGTAAATTCTCGGATTCAGTTTAAGAATCCATTTCTTTTACGGAAATCATTTATTATAACTATAGTGTTATAATCTATGCTCCGAGGTCTAAAATCTTAAAATATAACTTTTATACATTAATTTGAATAAATAAATAAAACAATAATTGATTAAGTAAATAAATATTGATTAAAACAGAAAGTAAATATTACTTTCTTGAATTTGATATATTCAAGTTTCAACGTATAACTCTCTTTCGAATAATCTATATTCGATTAACGTTCCAAACTTCAAAATAAATTCACCATTTTAGGTCAACTCAAATTCTAAATTCACTTTTGAATTTATTACGTCCAACCCTTACCAATTTCCCATATAATCAATTCCAATCTGCAAAACGTTTGCTTTTAAACCATTATTCACTTTAAAATGTGAATATTATTCCTTTATAGAAACCTAGACTCGTTATATCGAATAAATCTTGAGTTTATTTGTAAATACCATTGCAGGCTCAAAATCATATTTATCGAGTTATTTTATAAATTTTCATCATATTTCATGTAACCTCCCACCTTTTTGACCGCTTTAAACCAGTAATTAAACTAATTCAAAACGTCCAAATCGACGGATCGTTATTTAGCTTACAGAGTTTAAACGCAGAGTCAACACAGAAAAATACATAATATTGAATAACACAGTATTAAGCAGCAAAATATTCTTTTATATACTGATCAAAATTTTGAATACAAAAACTTTTCTTTACAGCGGAATTATGAAATTCAGTTTAAATACAAGAAAAATATTTACTAGTTTGAAATCTTCAAAGTGCGCATCTTTGGAATCCCCAGCTTGCTAGTCTTAGAATTCTAAGCTGCGATCTTTAAAATCTGCACTGCTCGGGTCTGACCCGAGCATTTCATGTAAAACACAAAATACTCGAGTCAGGATTAATCATAGTTCAAGTAAATTAACTTCAATATAAACTGAAATATATTAGTTAATCCTAACATCAAACGTACAATATTCAGGAATGTAATGTCTGCTATATATTAGTGTTTAGGCCGACTATAGTATATCAATTATGGTTTCAGGGACAAGTGAACGCGGAAGTTTGCATATACACATGTGTACAAGTACACGTGTGTACTGCCCCAACGTCCTGTATCCACACTCATTTCAACATTTCAAATGCAAATGCGCAGGCGTTGGAGTACCAGCACATGGCAGTGCAACCGAATATAAAAGCTACAACAAAAAAAAACACTAACACCTGGTAGCAGCGACGTGTTTGAACATCTAACTAATCAGCATGTTGGCACACAACTAGTGTATTAGGATTTAAATACTATAGCAACAACAGGCAACTAGTGTGTATAGTAATATTTTATTGAAGAACTCATGCATGGCATATAAATAGGAAACATATTAACTTTAGACTTCTTGATGGCAAAACAGTACACAAATTTGACTTATTTAATAATTCTAGCATGAGGGAAATTGTACTCATTTGCCAAATAACCTTGTGATTGCCTACGTATGATGGTCCAACTAGTAATAACCGATCCAGCTATAGGATATATGTTCAACCCTAACAAGACAGGTGTATATATGCCAAACATAAGGATATAATACATACATACAGAGTCAACTACCTATAAATTTTAAACTGAGATTCCAGGTTAATGATCAATGTATATTTGTTCAAGATAAATGTTCACCCATCCATACATCAGTTTAATATCAAGACAGTCGACTATGTCAAAGGTGGAGTTCAAAATATCACTTAATTTGTAAACTCAAATAAGAAGCTGTTAATCTACAACATAATTTTAGTACCAAAGTCCATGATCATCCCACTGTTGTAAAAACTGGCGTATACACATAAGACATGTGGTTTAAGTCAATAAACATGGAAAGATGGAATACTTGCTTATAAATCTATCAACATTAGCAAATTTAATATGGGAATAACAAGTCCCAGGATAGTGTACATTCTATAAGCACTAGCAGGTAGGTGTTTATATACATAATCAGATCTCAAGCTAAAACAAATCATAACTTTACTTGAAAACATATCATCAAGAGTAATGAAATTTTGGTGCATGCATTAAATGCACAGCCATATGTCTAAACCAAACTAAAACTAGTTACTGAACATATAAATAGAGTGGAGGAAACATATGACATGCAGTTTCATAGTTCACAAAAATAAGTCCAAGTGACCCAGATGTACAATATGTAACAATATGAAATTTCAGTTCAAAACAAGGTAAGAAACTTCGAATGGCGCATAAATTTAACCCCAATATTTTATTTTATTTTAAGAAATTTCCCAAATCCCACTAAAAGTCCATCTTCTAGTATACTCATGAAACTTCCCATGTTATTCAGACTTTATGTGTGAGTCCAGTCAAGATGTATTGTAGTCTTTTATAACAAGGAAATAGGGTGTCTTCAAGTAAGTCATAAACATTTACAAGTGAACTAGGCGTCTAGATTTTTAAGGTAGTCACGAAAATGCTGAATGCCCAGTATTCACACAACATCTCCCGACGGCAATATACTTACGGGGCAAAACATGTATCTATATTTCCAACAAAGCAATGATCATGCTTACAAATGGGTGTGCAACCGACTATAGATATGACCATATAGCAAGGTATAAATAGCGATAGGATAATGTATATGCATGACCATCTAGCAAAGTATAAATGGCAATAGGATGGTGTATATTAGGTACCCAACAGGCAAGATGATAACATTGTCCCTTCCTTAATGATTCTTAAATACCATTCTAGATTCTAACATTTTCATTTATCAAATGCATTATACCTCAACGTTGGAAATAAGCTAGAATTAACTTAGCATCTCACTGCACAGGTTTCCAGTAACACAGACATTAACTTGGTTTGTATAAATAGTCCAAACTATGTATAGGATCACTAAATTTCCAGTTAATACCCTATGCCAGTGCTCACCTACATGTATAAATACATAACTTAGTGTGTATAAAGATATGGTTAAAGAGATGTCACAAATTTCCGCAAGTGGGAAACATGCAAACAATGAACAAGCCAAGATCCACCACTCAATATATATACACATACACAGGTATGTATATACATATAAAGTCTGGAGGTGTACACAAACAAATAAGGCAAAACAACGGTTGACAATACATCTCAGTTACAACAATGGGCGGAAAAGCCAAGAACTACACACGCAAATCCCAACCTAGGTCGTACTGTTTTTATTTAATTTATATTAAAATCAATTTTTTTCTGAAACTATAATTAATCGTGAGTGAGATGCTCACCTGCACGCAACAACAAGAAGGCGCAGACCGTGGGCTCAATGGGGTGGCTTTGATTGTAGAAGCGGCGCTAGGGTTCTCAAATTTGATTAGGGGGAAACTCGATTTCTACTGGCTCACGTGCGAACAAGGCTGAGGTGAGCAACTGTCGACAAAATTGGACGACGAAATGGAGGTATTTAGGGAAAAAAGCTGCCATCTTTTAGGGGTGTGAAGAGACGGTGGAGATGAATTGGTTAGCAGGAGGTGACCGTGAATTTGAAGAAGGTTTCTTTCTTTGTTTGGGGGAAAATACAGATTTGATTTCCATTAAGGGAAGGGCCAAGGAAATCGGCCATTAACAATTGATAAAGGGGTGATTTTGTTTTGCTCCAGAAAAATGAAGGGGGTGACACTTTTATAGAGGAAAAATGGAGATAAGAAGAACGTAAAATCAATGGCTTTAAGTAGTTGCGATTTTTACTATGTAGGTCGGTGCAATATTTAGTTGAGGAAGGTAATATTTGGGGAGGCAAAATACCGGCGATGTTTATTTGTTTTGTACCCCATGAAATCTAATCCTATCGTAGATTATCGCTATATTTTTTTTATTATCATAATAAGTTCCAATCACAACGAAATTGGGCATGTTGCTATATCCCGATGTTCTGAACCCAATAAAATTTGTCTCATCAAATTTCGGCTCCTTTTGCACGATATTGTTATTTTAAATTTTAAATTATTCATCGGTTTATCGATTTAATTCCGTTTATTCAACAACAACTCCGTTCTCGAATTTTGAAACAATAAATTTTAACTTCTTTATATATATGAATATACATCTATTCAGATCAATTTTCCATATTTTGCAACAAATAAAATCTCCAATTTATTTAGCATCAATAACGTTTATTTTAAAAATTCAACCATTTATATTTCCAATCGCATTTCAAATCCAATTCAATTATTCAATTGAACCAATTCAGATATTCAACAATAAATATTAGAATCTCAACCAACCATCAAATACTGAATTCAATTCATACACAAAACCCTATATTAGATTTTTAACCCAAGCATCAACATAAAATTGATTATTAATAATTAAATTTTCAATTAAATTCATATTTCAGTTAGTCAAAAATTTTGGGACGTTACAATCTCCCCCCCTTAAAACTTTTCGTCCCCGAAAAGGAGAGATCGTTAGAGTTATACTAACGTATATTTCCATTTTCCATTATAGTGTGAAAATTTTCCAAAACTAATTTGAATATCGACATTTAAGTCATCGATCCTCTTTATTTATCCATTATACCCGATTAACTCGGAAAAACAAATCTCTTTTCAAAGCAAATCTCTTGATGCATTCCAAATTATTCCAATACCAATCTGTTAATGTTAACTCATCCATCGTTGCACTTTATCCTTTTCAATCCGAATTTACACAAATCTCCTTATATTCAATCCATTTAATCTTTCCCAATGCTCATTGAAGAGTGTAATTATATATATATATATATATTTGTAGAAAATATTGGTATTCTTATCTCGAAGCTATGGGCTTGTACATGCTTCGAAATTCTCTTTCTTAATTTATGAATTTAGGAACCTTTTTAATTTCAATTTATTGATTTGAAAAATATTTGATAACTTGAAGTTTGACAAGTCTATTGTCGTTCTCACAGACGTTAGGCATACGCTGGCCAGGCGCACGACTAAAATCTCCAAGTACTGAATATCCTTGCTTCAACTCGTAGTGAGTAATATTTCAAAAATTCCTTTAAAAACAGATACGGAAAGTACCAATGTGATGTTGATACGTTGATTGCTCATGAATCGCAGATACACAATGGTTTCGTCTGGATCCTCTAGAAAACATCTGTATCCGTAGGAAATCACTTCCCTGCGAATTTCATCATGGACAAACCAACGGAAGTTATTTAGGAATCAAAAGGAAATCTGAGGTCATTGAGCATTGGCTACTCTCTCTCAGGGTCACAAAATTAAATCATTAAATGAGGAGTATATATCCAGTCACGAGGACTGATCCAATCACGAAAACAAACCAATCACGAAGACAAATTCAGTTACAAAGATAAGTCACAATGAAAAACTGCTGCATCAAACAGGTGGCTCACTATCACTAAGATATCTCAACTTCTCATGGCTCCACTCTACCTTTAGTAACTCTAGTGGTTACATCTCTTTCACTTGTAGATATGCCATGGGAACCACAGGTACACAATGATTACGCCTGATTCCCTCAGGAAACATCCATACCCGTAAGCTTTCACAACTCTGCGGATTACGCCCTTATCACGATTGTAGATCGCAGCAGACACAATGGTTGCGCTTGGTTCCCCCAAGAAACATCCGCCCGCCGTAGGCCATCTACAGCCCTGCAAATTATGCTACACGGTCATGTTTTTCAGACAACTCAAGTTTTATGTCCGGACAACCTACTACCACCAGCAGCACATCTCAACTAAGCTCAAAATTCGAAGGAGATGGATGGTACTTCCCTTATCTTTTGGAAACATAAGGTACTTTAAATCATACTCATGTCATTTACATAGGATTTTCTTTTCAAATCGTATTTTCAAACATTTCATTCTTATATAAATTTTGTTATATAAGATCTTCTTCTCAAATCATTTACCTTCCAATGCAGCTGTTTCAAATTCACTAAATTCCTATATATTTCTCATATAAATTTCGAAAACTTCTATATCCAATATCTAAAATCGGATATCCTCAAATTTCCATTCAGATTTCAAAATTTTAGTTCTGATCTCATAATCAATTCAGGTATCTGATATCCTTTCAAACTCATATTTATGAATTCATTTGTTATAAACCAAATTCCTTCCAATTTTCCCATTTATTAAGTTCCTCAATCAATTCAAATCTTAATGCTCTCATCATCTCAAAAATTTTCAATTACTCACTTCATCACTTAATTCCAATTTTTACACTTCCGAAATTCCAGAATTTATTTCTTCCTCCTTATAATAAATTTTTCATCATGCTCTATTTCTCTTTCATGTTTACATCCTTCGACCGTCAATTAGCAAGCGAACAACTTCCTGAGTATCAACCCCGAAGGCCGAAACCAACATCAGATCAACACTCAAAAAATTATTCTAACTTAACTAATCTTCAGTCAATTACTACTTCATTCTTAATTTCTTATCCAATAATTCTCACATTCAGTTTACAAATCTACTTTTCTTACGTTATGTCGTCCTTTGTTCTCGACGTGCGACTTTTTGTTCTTTAGTTCTTGCCATTCTAATTTATCAAACCCGTTAGTCTTCCACGATCCTTTAAAAACCCATTTCCATTTACCATATTTATAATTCTAGAAAATCACTTTTATTCTCAGGGGGAAACATTTCTAAACTCGATATTTCATCCAAAACGGATATTAAATACACACTGCTATTTTCACCTAACCGCTAACACTCATTTTTTTTACTCCATTTAACCACTTTTGTTATCGAACCTTAACCATTTCTTAGTCAACAATGAAGCCAATCAAGTTGGGGTATATTTACCTCTCAGACCTTAACTGAACAACATTATTAACTTCGAAACAGATAAAATTCACTACTTCGAATAAAACACCAATTCTCATAACATCCGAGTTCAAATAAAGAATTCGCTTCATTTACAAAATTCACATCTTCAGGATTTTTAAATTTATAAAAAAATACATTTTATTCCTTAATTTGAGTACATAAACAATTAATTAATGATATATTAAATTTTGATTAAAACAGAAGGTAAATAATATTTTCCTGCAATTCGCATAATCGACTCCCATGAAAAACTTCCTTCAGAATAATCTCTTTTCCGACAATATACTCCGAACTTCGGAAGAATCTCATTTGATTTCTATTCTGAATTTCAGAATAAGCTCACCGCACTGGTCAACTTCATTTCCCTTTTTTTCCAATTCCATTTGCAACATTTCTACTTTCAAATGTTATTTACTTCTAAAAAGTAAATGTCATTCCTTTCATCGCAATATGAACTCGTTACGTCAAATTAATTTTGATTTTATACAGGTCCAAATCTCTTTAACGTCTTCATTAACATTTCACTTTATCTCATTTACAATTTTCTTCATTTATAATTGTCATTTACAAGCTTATAACTTACCATCGATTTCATATATTCGATTGTGCATTATGGGATTGGAACCAATTATAAATTATCTTGCCATATTCTGAATAATCTAAGTTAATAACACAATTTGACACAATCGATTTCCAATTATACTCTTCCATTTCATTCATTTATATTCCGATTATCGAAATAAAATTTATCGTTTTCTTCTTTGAAACGAATTTCAAATTTCTTCTTTTCATCCAAATTCTCATTTGAATTCTTATTCCAATAAATTTTAGTTATCCTTGATTTCCAAAATACACAATTGATTCTCCTATACTTATCTTACTCTAATGTCGTTCGATGCCGTATTCGAGATTCAAATCTAAGAGGGCCTTTCCAAAGAATAGCTCTCGCAAGCCTGGATCCGAAGAATGGGGATTCCGAAAGTTTTTAATTTTCATAATAAATTGTCCGCTGTATTGGTTCAAAATGTTAATCTTCAAAATATATATAATATTTTTTTTCTTCCAAAAAGAATTTTTCCTTTCCAAAATTATTTTCATAGCCCTTTATTTTCAAAATCTTTTTCTTTTAGTGTCGATCCTATTCATTTAAACTCGATAAGCTAGGCTTTTAATAAACCAAAGCTCTGATACCACCTGCAACGTCCCGCCTTTTTGACCGCTTTAAACCAGTAATTAAACTAATTCAAAACGTCCAAATCGACGGATCGTTATTTAGCTTACAGAGTTTAAACGCAGAATCAACACAGAAAAATACATAATAATGAATAACACAGTGTTGAACAGCAAAATATTCTTTTATATACTGATCAAAATTTTTGAATACAAAAACTTTTCTTTACAGCGGAATTATGAAATTCAGTTTAAATACTAGAAAAATATTTACTGGTTTGAAATCTTCAAAGTGCGCATCTTTGGAATCCCCAACTTGTCAATCTTCGAATTCTAAGCTGTGATCTTTAAAATCTGCACTGCTCGGGTCTGACCTGAGCATTTCATGTAAAACACAAAATACTCGAGTCAGGATTAATCATAGTTCAAGTAAATTAACTTCAATATAAACTGAAATATATTAGTTAATCCTAACATCAAACGTACAATATTCAGGAATGTAATGTCTGCTATATATTAGTGTTTAGGCCGAGTATAGTATATCAATTCTGGTTTCAGGGACAAGTGAACGCGGAAGTTTGCATATACACATGTGTACAAGTACACGTGTGTACTGCCCCAACATCCCGTATCCACACCCATTTCAACATTTCAAATACAAATGCGCAGGCGTTGGAGTGCCAGTACATGGAAGTGCAATCGAATATAAAAGCTACAGCAACAACAACAAAAAAACACTAACACCTGGTAGCATCGGCGTGTTTGAACATCTAACTGATCAGCATGGTGGTACAAAACTAGTGTATTAGGATTTAAATACTATAGCAACAACAAGCAACTAGTGTGTATAGTAATATTTTATTGAAGAACTCATGCATGACATATAAAAACTTTAGACTTCCTGATGGCAACACAGTACACAAATTTGACTTATTTAATAATTCTAGCATGAGGGAAATTGTACTCATTTGCCAAATAACCTTGTGAATGTCAACCTATGATGGTCCAACTAGTAATAATCGATCCAGCTATAGGATATATGTCCAACCCCAACAACGCAGGTGTATATATGCCAAATATAAGGATATAACACATACATACGAGTCAACTATCTATAAATTCTAAACTGAGATTCCAGGTTAATGATCAATGTATATTTGTTCAAGATAGATGTTCACCCAACCATACATCAGTTTAATATCAAGACAGTCGACTATGTCAAAGGTGGAGTTCAATATATCACTTAATTTGTAAACTCAAATAAGAAGCTGTTAGTCTACAATATAATTCTAATACCAAAGTCCATGATCATCCCACTGTTGTAAAAGCTGATGTATACACATAAGACATGTAGTTCAAGTCAATAAACATGGAAAGATGGAATACTTGCTTATAAATCTATCAACATTAGCAAATTTAATATGGGAATAAAAAGTCCCACGATAGTGTACATTCTATAAGCACTAGCAGGTAGGTGTTTATATACATAATCAGATCTCAAGCTAAAACAAATCATAACTTTACTTGAAAACATATCATCTAGAGTAATGAAAATTTTGTGCATGCATTAAATACACAGCCATATGTCTAAACCAAACTAAAACTAGTTACTGAACATATAAATAGAGTGGAGGAAACATATGACATGCGATTTCATAGTTCACAAAAATAAGGCCAAGTGACCAATATGTACAATATCTAACAATATGCAATTTCAGTTCCAAACAAGGTAAGAAGCTTCAAATGGCACATAAATTTAACCCCAATATTTTTTTTAATTTTAAGAAATTTCCCAAATCCCACTATAAGTCCATCTTCATGTATACTCATGAAACTTCCCATGTTATTCAGACTTTATGTGTGAGTCCAGTCAAGATGTATTGTAGTCTTTTATAAAAAGGCAATAGGGTGTCTTTAAGTGAGTCATAAACATTTACAAGTGAACTAGGCGTCTAGATTTTTAAGGTAGTCACGAAAATGCTGAATGCCCAGTATTCACACAACATCTCCCGGCGGCAATATACTTACAGGGCAAAACATGTATCTATATTTCCAACAAAGCAATGATCATGCTTACAAATGGGTGTGCAACCGACTATAGGTATGACCATATAGCAAGGTATAAATAGCGATAGGATAATGTATATGCATGACCATCTAGCAAAGTATAAATGGCAATAGGATGGTGTATATTAGGTACCCAACAGGCAAGATGATAACATTGTCCCTTCCTTAATGATTCTTAAATACCATTCTAGATTCTAACATTTTCATTTATCAAATGCATTATACCTCAACGTTGGAAATAAGCTAGAATTAACTTAACATCTCACTGCACAGGTTTCCAGTAACACAGACATTAACTTGGTTTGTATAAATAGTCCAAACTATGTATAGGATCACTAAATTTCCAGTTAATACCCTATGCCAGTGCTCACCTACATGTATAAATACATAACTTAGTGTGTATAAAGATATGGTTAACGAGATGTCACAAATTTCCGCAAGTGGGAAACAGGCAAACAATGAACAAGCCAAGATCCACCACTCAATATATATACACATACACAGGTATGTATATACATATAAAGTCTGGAGGTGTACACAAACAAATAAGGCAAAACAAGGGTTGACAATACATCTCAGTTACAACAGTAGGCGGAAAAGCCAAGAACTACACACGCAAATCCCAACCTAGGTCGTACTGTTTTATTTAATTTATATTAAAATCAATTTTTTTCTGAAACTATAATTAATCATGAGTGAGATGCTCACCTTCACGCAACAACAAGAAGGCGCAGACCGTGGGCTCAATGGGGTGGCTTTGATTGTAGAAGCGGCGCTAGGGTTCTCAAATTTGATTAGGGGGAAACTCGATTTCTACTGGCTCACGTGCGAATAAGGGTGAGGTGATGAGCTAAAGGAGCAACTGTCGACAAAATTGGACGACGAAATGGAGGTATTTAGGGGAAAAAGCTGCCATCTTTCAGGGGCGTGAAGAGACGGTGGAGATGAATTGGTTAGCAGGAGGTGACCGTGAATTTGAAGAAGGTTTCTTTCTTTGTTTGGGGGAAAATATGGATTTGATTTCCATTAAGGGAAGGGCTAAGGAAATCGGCCATTAACAATTGATAAAGGGGTGATTTTGTTTTGCTCTAGAAAAATGAAGGGGGTGACACTTTTATAGAGGAAAAATGGAGATAAGAACGTAAAATCAATAGCTTTAGGTAGTTGCGATTTTTACTATGTAGGTCGGCGCAATATTTAGTTGAGGAAGGTAATATTTGGGGAGGCAACATAACGGCGATGTTTATTTGTTTTGTACCCCATGAAATCTAATCCTACCGCAAATTATCGCTATTTTTTTATTATCATAATATGTTCCAATCACAACGAAATTGGTCATGCTGCTATATCCCGATATTCTGAACCCAATAAAATTTGTTTCATCAAATTTCGGCTCCTTTCGCATGATATTGTTATTTTAAATTTTAAATTTTAAATTACTCATCGGTTTATCGATTTAATTCCGTTTATTCAACAACAACTCCGTTCTCGAATTTTGAAACAATAAATTTTAACTTCTTTATATATATGAATATACATCTATTCAGATCAATTTTCCATATATTTCATCAAATAAAATCTCTAATTTATTTAGCATCAATAACGTTTATTTTAAAAATTCAACCATTTATATTTCCAATCGCATTTCAAATCCAATTCAATTATTCAACTGAACCAATTCAGATATTCAACAATAAATATTAGAATCTCAACCAACCATCAAATACTGAATTCAATTCATACACAGAACCCTATATTAGATTTTTAACCCAAGCATCAACATAAAATTGATTATTAATAATTAAATTTTCAATTAAATTCATATTTCAGTTAGTCAAAATTTCTGGGACGTTACATTTCATGTATAAAATTTGTTTACAAGTCAACTCCTTGTTAATTATATATCAAGTTTATAACTTAATCTCGACTTCATAATTGATTATAAATTATTAGTTTTGAACCAAATATTGTTTATCTTGCCATATTCCGAATTATATAACATAATTTCTGAAAATAAATTATTTTTATAACATTCAACATTATCGTCTAATTGTAATTCCTTATGGATTTATTTTAATTCTCTTAACGTTCTGAACATCGGAATTAATTTCATTGTTTCCTTTTTAATATGATTATTAATTTCCCTTTTTAATTTCATTCTTGAATTTACATTTCCAATATCCCATGATAATTATTTCATCTCATTTATAAACATTATTTATAAAGCAAACTACTTGTTTTTATCATTAAAACAAGTTAATATTTTCTAGCCCATTCGAAATTCAATTTTTTAATTTTAAAAATTGATTTTTCCTTTTCAAAACCAAAATTCTTTTCCATTTCATTCGGGCATACTTTTACGGTATTTAAATACCAATTATTCTAAGGTCGGTGCTATCCAAGCATCTAAATAACAACAAAGTCTATCACAAGATATTTATCACAACATATATCACAATATATGAAAGAAAACAGTATTAGTTTTGAGGAATCCAGTTGGATCCCTCCAACCTGTTTTTCCTACATCCATTGACGTTGATCAACATCAATAATACCACTTTTATATCAATATGAAATATCATAGTAAATAGAATCAATGTCCAACCAACGACTTATATGTATAACTATATATATAATTTCAAACAATTTATTAGCAATTAATCCAAACAACCATCACACAACATTCCATCATCATTTATCAATCCTAAAATACATTTATAAATTTATAAACTGGACAGAGTTAGTGAGCTTACACATATTGGTCGTTTGTGTTGTATATAACGGTGTTGTATATAACGGTGTTGTATACACAATTATATGATTTTTGTTCAACCAAATAAATATTATTATTAATGTGTTTAAAATCGTACTATTATTCTACATCACATACAGGAATATTATATTTATATTTAAATAGAATACAACTGTATAGATATTCATATTTTCTTATAGTATTTTATTTAAACATAAATATTATATTTCAAACAATCGAACAGTATAGTTATTTACAACTCCACTATTTAATCACTTCGCATAATTTGTACTTGTAAATACACAGTGTATGATAAACAAATTTTGTTTGACGACAATAAAATAATATTTTATTTCAAACAATTTGTTTATTACAAACTTCAGTACAATTCATATATATATATATATATACAGCTCCTCACACTCACACTCGTCTATACATCTCCTACATATACAATCACTCAGTTTTTCTTTTTAAATTTATATACACATTGATACACTGATACACTGACACTGTCTTCTGTATTCAGTCTTCTGTCTTTACAACATCCTCACAGTCAGTCCAGTCTTCATACCTGTCACATGAAAACAGAAACACACTGTACACTGCAACAGGAATTTAAACTGAATACTTGCAAATATAAATTTTAATTTTAAAATTTTTATTTGCCTCAGATTTCTGGTGTGTTTCTCATCATTTTTCTAACTCGATCTGATTTATTAAATCCAACCGTGTCTAGATAGCTTGTGATATTCACAGTGATACACTGTAAATACCACAAGGCAGACAGTTTATATATATGTACACGGACAGAAAATAAACTGAATGGCTGCATATACACACGTATATATATATATACACGTGTGCACTGCCTCGCCAATCAGCGTGCAGCTGAGGAGTAGCCGCATGGACCAACTCAACTCAGTGCATTTGAAAACTTTCAAATCATAGCGAAGTGCAAGTCAACATGAATGCAAGCCACTTCAGCTCAACATCAATGGTCGAGACATGCTTAATAACAACTCATCCAACATAAAGTGGAGCAGCATAATCATTGGTGCAACAAAGTCAACAAAGAATTTGTAGTCAAGTAGAGATGGACAAGTCATGGAGCTACAGCAGTGTGGCACATCATGATGTAAAACATCATATAGGTGATCAAGTGAAACCAGCATGGTGAATATACATGATTAAGTGGTGATACAAATGGCAGATCATACATATCTAAATTGTAGACAACATGGGATCATGTACACAGTTATCAACAGTTCAAATACAACAAGGAGAAACAATCGTATAAAATTCTAGTGTATCAGTTAATGTATACAGAAATGAACTCATTTCAGATTTCATGAGTTCAGCAAGAAACAACAGTTTAACCCAAGTGTGCAATCATAATCAAGTACATGGCCGAGACAAGAAAGTGCGCAAGCAAATTAAATCAAGTCCAAACCATGAAAATCAAGTATACAATAGAGCATATAAGTGAATGGTTTCATATATCAAGTCAGCCAAGGTTCGAGCTCAAAAATGCATTCAGGAAATCATGCATGAATCAGATGCATTTCCAGTTTTGGCAAGAGATTCTTGTACATGTAAATATGTACAACATGTAAAATGTGTTAAGGAAGTGTTCATAAGTGTATGTGAACATGCATAAGTGCATGGCACTAAAAACAGCAAACACAGTGTTAACATATACATGAAAGGTGCAACTTCAAGTAAATATACAAGAACAAGGATCGAGCACATGGTGCCAACAGCAAGTCTAAAAGTTTTTCAGTTCAAACATGGCAGAGCATCATCATGCAAGTTTTCTCTTATGACAAAAAGAATTTTTCATGGCAAATATTTCTAGAAATGGTGCATGCATGTTTTGGAAATCAATCAGAATCTTTGGCAAGAAAATTTCGTTTCAGAATTTATTCGAGACATAATTTATTTCCAGACTTTGTCAAGAGTGTATTTTGCAGAAAATCATACATGGTAAGTGTTAAACAAGAATTTAATCTGCAGTGTAATAATTCATGGACAACATCAATCAGTTTTCCAGAAATTCACACAAGTTTTCAAAGTCAAGAATGTCAAAAGAGGAAAGCATCATTTGGTTTCCAGATTTGGGAAGGCATGTTTTTAAAGGCAAGAAATCAGTGTTCAAAATGGAAAATTATTTCCAATTTTCAGAAATCAATCTCGGCAAGTACAAACATGCCAAGAAATTTGATTCCAGATTTTACACATCAACATGGAAGGCACATTTCAATCAAGCAGTGTAAAACATGGAAATCAAGTTATGAGCAAATAATTTTCAAGCAAATTATGTAATGGATTTATGGGATGAATCATGCAATTTTCACAATCATTCAAGGAAGAGCAAAAATACACGCAAGAAAATTCATTTCAAATCGGGTATGATACAGCAAAAGAGGAAATCCTCAAATCAGTTTCAATTAGATGGTGTAAGGCAGAGCAATCAAAAGTGGAAAGCCTTTTAATTCATTTCAATCGAATTCATGGGGCCATAAATAAATTCTTTCCAGAACTTCTCATTTCATCAAAGCAGTTTCAAATTATATCAAGGTAATCAAGTGGTCAAGGAATTCATTTTTCATTCAAGCCGCAAATCAAAAAGAGGAAAACGCAAATCAGGGAAAAATAAAATCAAGCCACTTTCACGAAATCGGAGTGTTATTAGGGTTTCTATTCCCTATTTACACATCAATCATCACAGGAAATTTGAGATCGAAAAACCCACAAAATCAATTCAAGTATTTTTCAAAGCAGAAAATTCAGAAAGCTCACAGTTTCGATCCAACCAGAGAGGAATCCCAAATCGGACGAGCAAAGCCACAAAGAATCGAGCATCAGAGAAGCTATTCAATCAATTCCAGAAAGCCATCGAAGTTGCAATCGATTTGGGGACGATTTCAAAAACCCTAGGAGCGCCGCCATTTTTTTTCTCAAAGGAAAGTGAACGAGATAAATTGAAGTCAGGTGGAACCAATATACAAATGGCCGGCCAAGCTTCTAAATAAAAAAAGGGGATAACCCTTTTTATTTAACTCTTTGGGGTTTCAATTTCTTTTTAGTTTGTTGTTATTTTTGTTTTTAATTCGACTTGTAAATTCAAACAATCAGTTCTAGTGTCTGTAAAAACTAGGAGATTCAGTCAGGGTGTTGACTGACAGTTGATAGAGTCTGTAAAATCTGGGTTACTGGTTACGGGGTCGTAAACAGGGAATTCTGATCGAGTGGATATTGGTCAGTCTAGGGTTTTGAGCGTAGGGTTAGAACAGGAGCAGGCACTGCGAGTGTACATGGTCTTGTATGCGGGATCTGTTTATAATACCTAGTAGAAACCTTAGGAATGCAGCAGTAGGCAGGATTTTGCCGAAGCTGGGTATCTTTGTGTGTTATTTCTTTTTTGCTGTTTATTTCTACTGCAGTCTGTGATCTGTTTATTATTATATATCCCGTTAGATTTTTAATTCAGCTAAAAACTGCGATAAACCCTATTCATCCCCCTCTAGGGTTAATTTAGATCCAACAAGTGGTATCAGAGCAGGTATTCTGTTAACTCTAGAGTAATGGTGATTCCTAGTTGTCAGTCGATAGAGAGTCAGTCCAGATCATCTCCAACTATTTTCAATGGAACAGATTTTTTAAACTTGAAATCCAAAATGGAATTTTATTTAAAATCTATTAATATTAAATGTTGGGATGTTGTTATCAATGGGTTTGATAGTGTAGATATTACTTTCAATGCTCGTGCTATGAAAATTATATTTGATTATCTTAGCATTGAACAGTTTAATCTTATCTGTCATTGTTTGACAGCGCAGGAAATCTGGAGAACTCTCAACATGCTGTATGAAAATTTTGATAACAGCTCAAAACCCCAGAATGTCAACGCAGATTCAGATCTATGCTTAACAAGTAATGTAGATAAAACTTCAGATGAATCAGATGATGGAGAATCAACAAATGCTGAAACAGAAAATCTCTCATATGAAGATTTGGTTTACATGTGTCTTGATTTAACAAAGTCTGTTGATAAACTCCAACTGAAAAATAAGTCTCTGAAATCTAAGAATTTTGAGTTGACTAGCAAAATTGATAATTTGGAATCACAACTAGAATATGTTAAAAATTCTTCTATTTCAGTTTGCAATAATTGTTTGAAATTGAAAACCAATCTTGTTCATCTCAATAAAAATATTCAAAAGTTTGAAAATGAAATCCTGATCTTAAATGAGAACAAGACTGAGTTATCAAATTTGAATAACCTTCTGCAAAAAGAATTTGAAATTTTAAAATAGATATAAATTCCAAATTTGAAATCGTTGAAAAGGAGAACTTGTTGAAATCAAATTTGATTTTAGAAGAACTTGAAAATGAGATTAAAAAATCGAAGAAATTTGAGTCTGAAAAGCAAAAACGATTTGAACTTGGAATTTCTGAATCCCAAGCCAAAATTAAATTGCTTGAAAATGAGAATTTGGTTTTGAAATAGTTCAATGCTGAACAGAAGATCGCTATAAATAATTCCTCAAATTTATTAAAAGAAAACAACGATCTAAAATCCAAAATTCAACGATTAGAATCAACTTTGGATAAATTTTCTAATGGGGAAAATCGTTGAATATGCTATTACAAAACCAAGTTTCTATTGGAAATAAATCTTGTCTTGGCTTTGGGAATATCAATCATTTTGATAGGATAAACTCTAACGATTTTAAAGACACTTCAAATTATCTTGGAAAAGATTGTTTTGAATTTTTAAACTTTGGCAATTCAAAATATTTTTTGAAACATAAGCAAAATAAGAATTTGTTTTATAACAAACCATTCTATCATTCTTTGACCTCAAAAAGAAGTAAAGTGAATTCGTCTAATTTCAAACAGATCTGGGTCCCTAAAGGTACTTTGGTAAATTCTGATGGATTGTTATATAAACAAGTTTGGGTACCTAAAGCTGTGAACAAAACTGTGAGTGGTTTTACAAATTTTGTTAGACCACTCGATTCTCTAAACTGTTAGGTACCAGAGGTGGCTGAGGAACTGCTAAGCAAAAGAGATTTGAATCCAAGTCGCACAATACTTCTGTAATCATTCGCAGTTCCTTAAGCCAAGACTGTTGAGTTAGAGATTCTGTTTTACATTGGATTCTGGTATGATCTCCAAACTCACCTTTGTATATTCTCTTTGTTTTTATTTTCTGTGTTTATTCCTTCCTCTACCCCTTCTATTTTTCTTTAGTTTTTTTATCACTGCCATTTTTTTTGTTTCTTTATGGGCTTCATTAACTTCAAATTGTAGAATTCATATTTTTTCTGGAAATCCACTTTATTTGAATAAAACCCTGACATTTTAATTATTTCCAGATCTTGAATTCAGATTTGTAAATATTTCTGCAATGGTTTTTGAAGTCTACTTTCTGATCCCGGAATTTCTAACAGTGCTGAAGCATTCATATCATATCTTGAACACTATTAATATAAATTCTAAATTGTTGAAGATTTGAAAATTATATGGAAATTCACACACCTTTGCTGTTCTAAGTTTATTCTAATTCATTTTAGAAAAGCTCAAAATATTATACTCATTACAGCACACTGTTATTTATCAGTTGTGACAATTCCAGTAATTTTCAGATTGGCTTGAATATATTTTTTAAATGTCTTGTCTCAGTGATACATCTTAAAAATTCATTTTTATTCATGATTAGTACCATTGAAATTTGTTTGTTTGAAATCATCTGAAACTCCTGATATTTTGAATCTCACACACCTCCTAAATTTGAAATTATCAACCTTGTGTGACTGATTCATTATATCCCAGAACTTGACATTGATTCAAGTGATTTCAAATAAATTACTTTAATTTTCTAGTTCATGAATACCTCTCAAATTTGACGTAAATGATCTGAATTTAATCTCACACTTGTCAGAGATACTAGTGAAAATTTCTTTTGTAAAATTGGTCTTAAAATTCTCTGTTATTCCATGATTATTTGGTTTGAATATCTTTTTGTTTAAAATCATTTGAAATTATTGATTTACTGAATCTCACACATATCTCGAATAAAAAAATTACAATCTAGTGTGATTAATTCATTAAATCCTGATATTTTCACATTTCTTCAAGTGATTTAAAATAAACTGAATTATATAATCTTGGATCATGGAATATATTTTAGTGACCATCAGAAACATCTTCTGACAAGTCTGCTGTGATATTGTTTTCTGTGCTGTTCTGATACTGTCTTTGAAACATGTTTTCAAATAACTGCCTGTTTTGTGACTGCTGCTCTGATAGATGAAATTATTGGGCCTAATTTGTTATCTTGTCTGCTTGGGCCTTGTGATCGTTTTTCAATTTGTCCATGAAATTCTTATTATCTCCAGTGTGATTATAATCCTCATTAATAGCTAGGGACACCAAGTGGTATCAGAAGCGCTGAATTTTTATGTATATATATATATATTTCTTATCCCTCTTACTATGTATAGCTCTTCATATTCCTCTTGTAATTGATTTTCAATTTTAAACTTATTTACTGATTATTCATTCAGAAATTGAAATCAATATCCAAAATTGAACTGTATTTATAATTCATCAAAATAATTATCAGTTTTTGAAATTGTGATGAATTGTGACTGCAGTATATTTCACAACAAGAGGAGATTTTATTTAGATTTTCATGATGGTTGAACATTTATTATAATATCTTTGATTTGGTCATTATTTCACGACCATCTCCTTTATCAATCACCCGTCTGCCATCCATCATGATTTTATATTAATGTGGAGAATTTATATTTTTAAAAAGAAAAATCATCTTGTTTTAAAACAGTGAAAATTATTTGTGATAGAAATGGGACTATATTATTACTCAGAATTAGTGATAATTGAAAATTTTCAATAATCCCTGTACAGTCGAGCTTATTTCATAATATAATTAATTTAGAAATTTATTTCGCAGTCCATTTCTGTACCTACGACTTTTCTATCATCCATATTGGTTTCATATACCAAGGAGTTTTTTCCTTTATAAAGCCAAAAATGATAAAAATATAATTAATATATAAGAGTGTCTCTAACCTCATTTAAAAATCCAAGCTCTGGTTATGCATGGTTATGAGACGTCTTATAATTTAAGCTGCGACTGATCCCATTTAAAAATCCAAGCTCTGGTTATGCGTGGTCAGTGTGCTCTTAATAAAAAAAGGAAATAAAGTGCTAAAAATAGAAATAAATTTGAAATTCTCCTCTGAGTATAAAAACCAGCCTATCAATCCATCTTCTAATCTGTGAAATGTGTTAAAATCTTATGGCGTATTATGATTTGTTGATTGATAGGTATTGGGATTTGAGATTATTCGATTTTCTCACTTAAGTTGAATTATTAATTATAGTCCAAATCTGTCACTGTTTTTTTGTGCTCTTTTTTATAAAATTCTTTGAAAAAAAATGGAAATCATTTTTATAACTCTCCCCATTTATATAAATTTCATCATAAATCCATCATTATCTGAAATGTGAAATATGCCACTAGTTCTCAGTTTATTATGATTTTTGTTTGACTGATTGAGATTTATGATGATCGTTCTTCCTCTTAAGCTGAAATTATATTTTTAGTCAATTTTCATCTGTATTTTAAACTCTGTATCCTTTTGATGATAACAAAAGGTGGGAGAATGGATTAGATTTTGATTTATGAGTGAATATTTTTTAAATATTTTCAATTTTGAAAATTCATTATCATTTAGTTCAATTCACTCGTGCACAGTTATAGGGGGAGCTAATAAATAGGGGGAGTTCAAGATTCATTGTCAAACACATTTATTGTGCTCAAAATCTTTTATTTGTTTGTCATCATCAAAAGGGAGAGATTGTTGTATGTAACGGTATTGTATACACAATTATATGATTTTTGTTTGATGATAACAACCAAATAAATATTATTATTAATGTGTTTAAAATCATACTGTTATTCTACATCACATACAGGAATATTGTATTTATATTTAAATAGAATACAATTGTAAAGATATTCATATTTTCTTACAGTATTTTATTTAAATATAAATATTATATTTCAAACACTCGAACAGTATAGTTATTTACAACTCCACTATTTAATCACTTCACAGAATTTGTACTTGTAAATACACAGTATATGATAAACAAATTTTGTTTGACGACAATAAAATAATATTTTATTTCAAACAATTCTTTTATTACAAACTTCAGCACAATTCATATATATATATACAGCTCCTCACACTCACACTCGTCTATACATCTCCTACATATACAATCACTCAGTTTTTCTTTTTAGATTTACAGACACATTGATACACTGACACAGTCTTCTGTATTCAGTCTTCTGTCTTTACAGCATCCTCACAGTCAGTCCAGTCTTCGTACCTGTCACATGAAAACAGAAACACACAGTACACTGCAACAGGAATTTAAACTGAATACTTGCAAATATAAATTTTAATTTTAAAATTTTTATTTGCCTCATATTTCTGGTGTGTTTCTCATCATTTTTCTGACTCGGTCTGATTTATTAAATCCAACTGTGTCTAGACAGTTGTGATATTCACAGTGGTACACTGTAAATACCACAAGGCAGACAATTTATATATATGTACAGGGACATAAAATAAACTGAATGGCTGCATATACACACGTATATATATACACGTGTGCACTGCCTCGCCAATCAGCGTGCAGGTGAGGAGTAGCCGCATGGACCAACTCAACTCAGTGCATTTGAAAACTTTCAAATCATAGTGAAGTGCAAGTCAACATGAATGCAAGCCACTTCAGCTCAACATCAATGGTCGAGACATGCTTAATAACAACTCAGCCAACATAAAGTGGAGCAGCATAATCATTGGTGCAACAAAGTCAACAAAGCATTCGTAGTCAAGTAGAGATGGACAAGTCATGGAGCTACAGCAGTGTGGCACATCATGATGTAAAACAGCATATAGGTGATCAAGTGAAACCATCATGGTGAATATACATGATTAAGCGGTGATACAAATGGCAGATCATACATATCTAAATTGTAGAGAAAACATGGGAGCATGTACACAGTTATCAATAGTTCAAATACAACAAGGAAAAACAATCATGTAAAATTCTGGTGTATCAGTTAATGTATACAGAAATGAACTCATTTCAGATTTCATGAGTTCAGCAAGAAACAACAGTTTAACCCAAGTGTGCAAACATAATCAAGTACATGGCCGAGACAAGACAGTGCGCAAGCAAATTAATTCAAGTCCAAACCATGAAAATCAAGTATACAACAGAGCATATAAGTGAATGGTTTCATATATCAAGTCAGCCAAGGTTCGAGCTCAAAAATGCATTCAGGAAATCATGCATGAATCAGATGCATTTCCTGTTTTGACAAGAGATTCTTGTACATGTAAATATGTACAGCACGTAAAATGTTTTAAGGAAGTGTTCATAAGTGTATGTGAACATGCATAAGTGCATGGCACTAAAAACAGCAAACACAGTGTTAACATATACATGAAAGGTGCAACTTCAAGTAAATATACAAGAACAAGGATCGAGCACATGGTGCCAACAGCAAGTCTAAAAGTTTTTCAGTTCAAACATGGCAGAGCATCATCATGCAAGTTTTCTCTTATGACAAAAAGAATTTTTCATGGCAAATATTTCCAGAAATGGTGCATGCATGTTTTGGAAATCAATCAGAATCTTTGGAAAGAATATTTCGTTTCAGAATTTATTCGAGAAAGAATTTATTTCCAGACTTTGTCAAGAGTGTATTATGCATAAAATCATACATGGTAAGTGTTAAACAAGAATTTAATCTGCAGTGTAATAATTCATGGACAGCATCAATCAGTTTTCCAGAAACTCACACAAGGTTTCAAAGTCAAGAATGTCAAAAGAGGAAAGCATCATTTGGTTTCCGGATTTGGGAAGGCATGTTTTTAAAGGCAAGAAATCAGTGTTCAAAATGGAAAATTATTTCCAATTTTCAGAAATCAATCTCGGCAATTACAAACATGCCAAGAAATTTGATTCCAGATTTTACACATCAACATGGAAGGCACATTTCAATCAAGCAGTGCAAAACATGGAAATCCAGTTATGAGCAAATAATTTTCAAGCAAATTATGTAATGAATTTATGGGATGAATCATGCAGTTTTCACAATCATTCAAGGAAGAGAAAAAATACACGCAAGAAAATTCATTTCAAATCGGGTATGATACAGCAAAAGAGGAAATCCTCAAATCAGTTTCAATTAGATGGTGTAAGGCAGAGCAATCAAAAGTGGAAAGCCTTTTAATTCATTTCAATCGAATTCATGGGGCCATAAATAAATTCTTTCCAGAACTTCTCATTTCATCAAAGCAGTTTCAAATTATATCGAGGTAATCAAGTGGTCAAGGAATTCATTTTTCATTCAAGCCGCAAATCAAAAAGAGGAAAACGCAAATAAGGGAAAAATAAAATCAAGCCACTTTCACGAAATCGGAGTGTTATTAGGGTTTCTATTCCCTATTTACACACCAATCATCACAGGCAATTTGAGATCGGAAAACCCACAAAATCAATTCAAGTATTTTTCAAAGTAGAAAATTCAGAAAGCTCACAGTTTCGATCGAACCAGAGAGGAATCCCAAATCGGACGAGCAAAGCCACAAAGAATCGAGCATCAGAGAAGCTATTCAATCAATTCCAGAAAGCCATCGAAGTTGCAATCGATTTGGGGACGATTTCAAAAACCCTAGGAGCGCCGCCATTTTTTTCTCAAAGGAAAGTGAACGAGATAAATTGAAGTCAGGGGATAACCCTTTTTATTTAACTCTTTGGGGTTTCAATTTCTTTTTAGTTTGTTGTTATTTTTGTTTTTAATTCGACTTGTAAATTCAAACAATCAGTTCTAGTGTCTGTAAAAACTAGGAGATTCAGTCAGGGTGTTGACTGACAGTTGATAGAGTCTGTAAAATCTGGGTTATTGGTTACATGGTCGTAAACAGGGAATTCTGATCGAGTGGATATCGGTCAGTCTAGGGTTTTGAGCGTAGGGTTAGAACAGGAGCAGGCACTGTGAGTGTACATGGTCTTGTATGCGGGATCTGTTTATAATACCTAGTAGAAACCTTAGGAATGCAGCAGTAGGCAGGATTTTGCCGAAGCTGGTTATCTCTGTGTGTTATTTCTTTTTTGCTGTTTATTTCTACTGCAGTCTGTGATCTGTTTATTATTATATATCCCGTTATATTTTTAATTCAGCTAAAAACTGAGATAAACCCTATTCACCGCCCCTCTAGGTTAATCTAGATCCAACAGTTTGCCGTTAATAATGATAAACTCGATTAATCCAATCAGGCGTTTTATTTTGTCTAAAACTGCACTGAGCTCCAAATTGCTCCAGATCAGTTTCATAGCATTAGCCTGCACCCATACGATTCCAATGTCACAAACGGTTCATAAAACTGATCAAGTATTGATGATATATCACATTGACAAGTTTCTATACATTGACTAATCAAATAAAACTCTAATTTATTATGATTTGGGCCTCAACTCTTCACCTGGTCCAATCCCATACCCGCTCCTTTCTTCTCCCCCCTGGCCCCTTTCTTCTCCTTGTAGTGCTCAAGACATGCACACAAACATTGTGACACAGAGCTACCGTTCTCCGATTGGAAAACCGACTTCACCAGCCTTCCCTCTTCGCTCGCCCAACCTCCTGACCCTACCATTCTAAGATCGACGCCACCCTGATGATCGCGGGTCCAACATTAGTACTCAAGCATGCTAGCAGGTAGTGAAAAAAATAATTACGTAAACCCTAGAGCTTTTCCAATATACTCGACATCACTTCACAAGCTCAAAATTAATATCCAAAACCTGAATCAGCGCCCACACTGTAACACCCCACACCCGCTAAGGCCACTCACTAAGGGAATGCCTTAGTTTTGGTGGAGTATTTTTAGTAAGTATAGAACAGAAAAATTACAACAAGACAGATATAAGTAATACTTGAAAATTTAAAACATCCTTTCATTTCAGCGGAAAGTAAAACATGTTTGGTTACATCACAAAACCATAACAAGAGTCAAGTACATAATATCCATCCTGATAAAATAGAAGTACATAATCCCACTACATAGACAATAGCCATAATAGAAAAGATAACCCGAGCTTTACTTCTACTATCCAAGCCCAAAAGATAGATATAGCGGTCTGATCCAAGCCCACTAGTGCTAGGCCCACTCTGAAAACCTGAGGGTTGGGAAAAAGATAAAAACAACGGGGTCAGACATAAGTCTGAGTGAGTCCTATAACCCTAACAATACAACCATTAAAGTAATTAGGGTATGACATAAACAAGGTACAGTACCTCTGGGGATAATGACTACACTGAGTAGCCAACTAAACACTGGATGTACTACGATAACCGAAAAGACGCATTTATCCACCCAAGGATAATTTCTAGCTTACACCACCCCAGATCTACCCACCCAAGGGTAATTCTTACACTGCACCACACCAGTTCTACCCACCAAGAGTAATTCCTACTTAAAGGTTGATCCCACTAAGTGTACTTAGTAATTTTTACCCGGTAGTTTCTTGTACCCCTACACAGGTGCCGTCTGCCCCTATCTTTACTAGGTGTACCCACTACTCCCAAGCGATCGGCTCCCTACCGTAGATACCCGTGCTGGTCCCACAAAAGGGGGTGTATCATTCCCCAAAGTGGCTACCAGATAATATCAACTGTGCACGACTTTATATCTACACGATGCAACAACGACTTACCAACCAGCCCGGGTCCACACACGCATATGAAACCCGTTGATCCTGCGTTGCCACCGCTAACCCGTTTTGGCCACTTATAGTCAAGCCAATATGCGTGTCCCGTCACTCGACATGGGTCGAGCCCACAAAGATACGTTTGGGATATTGGTTGAAATGGGCCCCCACAAGCTACTACTTAAGCTTGTCATTTTATCTAGTGAATCCCACTTAACCCATTAACCATGTCCACCTACATGTTACAAATTTTTGGTTAAGTCTTTCAATCATATTTTAATTGCCACTTAAGGCACCCACTAGATTTCCGCATGCCACCCAAGGCACTTACTTGATTCCCACATGCCACCTAAGGCACTTACTTAACCCTTTAATCATGTTTAATTACATGTTCCACTTTGGTTAAGTATTCTAATCGTATTTTCTATTGCCACCCAAGGCAACCCACTAGTTTCCTCATGCCACCCAAGGCACCCCCACTAGTTACCACATGCCGCCCAAGGCACCCACTTAACCCCTCATGCCCCTCTACATGCTAATATGGTTAAGTGTTTCTTAATTCATTAATTAAGATCATGACCTCATAAAGACCTCTCACATTAGACCGTCTTTTATGACTGCTGGATATGCCGGTTGGTTCCGGGCAGACTTCTGTCATCAAAAGGGTCTAACCTCGTGTCTTTACTTTAATCATGTATTTACTTTATGACTAAGACCTCTCACATTGGGCCAATCATTTGTAGCCGCTGGATGGCCGGTCGGTTCCGGGCAGACTTCCGCTACAAAAGGGTCCAACCTCGTGTCTTAGTTGATTAATTACACCTAATTAATCACCCCCATATTAATTATCCCTAATTAATATCAAGTTTTTCATAACATGGGTAGACCTAACTCAATAGGTAAATTCCCATGGGGTAGACCTAACTCAATAGGTAAATTCCCACTTATGCTTATTCATTTTATGGTATGCTTAATCATAACCATTTCACACCATTCATTAACATGTCTATTAACCCCATCGTTTCCCCACGCACTTAGGCTAACACGACATATTTCCAAGAGAAGATTCTTTCATACTTAACATGGGTTTCACTTAGCATACATTAGCATTAACATGGGTTAAAAGGTGTCCACTTACATCATGATATTAACCCAACTAGCATTACTAAATAACCCAACTTGCATGAACATACATATGTCGTATATACAAAGGCGACTTGCATAAGTGTTCATAGGTTATACAAAGATGAACTTGCATGTGTCTTAAAGGTGTGAACTTGCACAACAAGTTACATGTTAACTTGCATAACATCATACACATAACTTGCATGATATCATAAACATCACTTGCATATCAACATACACATAACTTACATAACATTATGCACATAACTTGCATAACCTCATACACCTAACTTGCATATGAACTCGCATAACAACATGCACATAACTTACATAACATCATACACATACTTGTATAACATGTTGATCTTGCATATAAGCATACACATAACTTGCTTAACATGTTGAACTTGCATATATGACTTGCATCTTAAAAAAGGGTAAACATGCATAGCATATAAAGGTGTCATCTTGCATATGTATGCATCACATTTAAAAGGGTAAACTTGCATGTCATGATTTATGCATAATACCAAACACTTAGCATGCACAAAACCACATATTTAGCATGCATAGAATCAATCACTTATTATGCCTAAACACACCACTTAACTTGCATAAACCCAAACACTTAACATGCATACAATCAAATACTTAGCATGCATAAAATCACATGCATATCTTGCATATCATGTTACATATACTTGCATATATTCTCACATATAGTTTGCATAACATGTTACATATGCATAAATGTTCAACATAATGTTTTACATCATAAAACATGGCAATAAACTTGCATATGGCATAAAACTTGCAATTCACCTATCATACAAACTTGCATAAACTCATTTATCCACAAACATAGCCATGTCTTATCACATCCTACCATAATCAATTTAATAATTGATTATTAAAGCTATAGGAACTCACCAAAACCAAGATTAGCAACCTTATGAAGTGGAATTAGTGGCTTTAATTGAAGAAGATGTTGATTAGCTTGCAACTCTCTTCATTGATTTGTGGAGGCCATGCTCAAATTTCATTTTGCCATAGTTTAGTTACAAGACCTAATTATGAATGAATTAGGGTAGGGTTGGGGTCTTATTTATAGGATTAGGTAGTGTTTTAGGCCCTTAGATTAACCCTAGGTTAGATTAGGACCGTTAGATTTAGGAAATCTCTAGAACCAGCCCTCTAAGCCAGCCTAGAACCCAACCTGGTGCACCCAGGTTCACTGGACGCCGCACCCCTGTCGACAGGCAAGTCGACACCCCCTGTCGACAGCCCTGTCGACATGGGTAGGGCGGGATTTTTCCCGCTTGACCCCGCTTGTCCAATTTAAAATCTGAATTTTAAATTCTTAATTCTGTTTTTAGCTTTGAATTTTCTGCAAACTTCATCGGGCCATAACTGGGCCATACGGACTCCGATTTTCGAAAACTCGGACTCTATTTTGCGTATTTTTCCGAGACGAACGCAATGACGCAGCCCGTTTCCCCCGATTCCCACATCTGAGATTATTTATTCTGTAATTAGTGAATTTTAGCATTAACCCAAAATACGGGGTGTTACATTCTCCCCTCCTTAAAGGATTTCGTCCCCGAAATCTCTAAGCTAAGGAGAATGCATATCCTACCATCCAAACAACCATCTACTCAATCCATCAAACACGGGCATCCATTGTCCTTAGAACAATTTCTAATGATGTATGAGCATATGCAAAGAGTGTGTGTATATGTTCCCTATCTAATGTATGAACATATGCAAACCATGATAGTGCCATGCATCCATTATGTATGCGAAAGAACCCTATCGACACGTACAATATCTACATGAGTGCACAATCATTCACCAAAATGCATCATCCATATGATAACACAATCATTAGACATCCATAAATATAGCTTTCTACACACAATTTTATGCAATATGCAATATGAAGTGATTGAGCCGATCTAGTGCCTAGAGTGTGTATATGCATCCACAGCAACCACTAGCAAACACTTGCATCCACTTGCATCCATCATACATAACATGTCTCAAACACATGTTTCAACCATAGGACTATCCTATCCGAAGGTCAAAGGTACTAACGAGAGGACATACTAAGGATAAGATAAGCACAAGATATGCGATGAAGGAGAAGCAAAAGGATATACCCTCCGAAAGAAAAAGGGTACCTCGAACGCATCTTCGCTTCCGTCTCCCAGGTAGCGTCGCTCTCTTCATCTCCCCTTCGTACTTTGACTAGTTGAACCTCTCTGTTTCTCAACTTCCAAATCTCTGACCCAAGGATGCAAGTAGGAGCTCGTCGAATAGTCGCATCACGCTCTACTTCCACTTCTCTAAGCAGGCTCGGCTCTACCGCCTCTGCGGTCTCATGTAGGAACTTCCTCAAATGTAACACATGGAATATATCATGTACACCACTAAACCTGTCGGGCAACTCCACTCTATATGTCATATGTCCAATCCTTTCCTTAATAGGAAACGGCCCAACAAACCTTGGTACTCACTTCCCAACAGATCCAAAGTGAACCACATTCAGTAACGGAGATATCTTGATAAAAAGCATGTCCTAATATCAAACTCAAGCTCTGTTCTCCTCTTGTCCACATAAGATTTATGTTTATCTTGCGCCGCTTTCCTCCTTCTTCGAATCAAATCAATCTTTTCCCGAAGTCTTTCTAACCTTATCGGCCCAAGCAAGATCTCATCCGTAGATTCCCACCAACGTGTAGGTGATCGACAAGGCCTTCCATAAAGAGCTTCGAAAGGTGCCATACCAATACAGGACTGAAAGCTGTTATTATATGCGAACTCCACCAATGGAAGATGCTCTTCCTATGTACCTCCAAAATCTAAGATACAAAGCCTCAAAAGGTCTTCTAGGACATGATTCACCCTCTCGGTCTGGCCGTCCGTCTGAGGATGATATGCGGTACTCAAACACAACTGAGTCCCCACTGCTTCTTGCAAACTTCTCCGGAACTCGCTAGTGAAGATAGGATCTCGATTACTCACTATGCTAGAGGGTACCCCATGCAATCGACTATCTCTCGAAGATACACAGAAGCTAGCCATGGAGTGGTCCTCTTGCTCTTCATAGGTATAAAAATGGGCGCTCTTAGTAAGTCTGTCTACCACCACCCAAATTCCCGTATTACCCTTTCTTGATCTGGGTAACCCGTCAATAAAATCCATCGAGACGCTATCCCACTTCCATTGCGGAACTTCCAATGGGTGAAGCAACCCACCTGGTTTCTTTTGCTCTGCCTTCACTTGTTGGCACACCAAGCATCAGGCGACATATTCGGCCACATCTTTCTTCATACCGGCCCAGAAGAAAACCCTCTTCACGTCTTGGTACATCTTGTCCCTACCGGGATGAATGGTCATCTTAGAACGGTGTGCATCATCAAGAATAACCTTCCTCAAACCCTCGCCTTGCGGTACACAAAGTCTACCGTCTCTACGCAAGCACCCCCTATCGTCTAGGGTGTACCTACTCAAATGGCTGGACGACTCCCCCCTTATGAGCTTCCCCACCAACTCAACCAACTGTGGGTCGTCCCTCTGTGCTTCTCCAATCCGCCCCAAAAGAGTAGGTCTAACCTCCAAGGAGGCTAGCAAACCGGGTACAAAGTCAACGGAAGGTCTAAAGTCAAACTTAGAAATAAACTCTAAGCTCCGTCGTTCAACGAACAATGAACTCAAGGACAACCTTTTTCTACTTAAGGCGTCCGCTACCATGTTACCCTTGCCGTGGGTGTACGCTATCTCAAACTCATAGGATGCTAAGAATCCTATTCACTTTTGCTGTCTTAAGACTATGCGCCTGGAGAGTCTCCAATACTTCCCTAAGATGTAGGGCAGGTTCTTCTCCACTCCTAGAGAAAATCAGGATATTCTCCCATGCAAAATCATCACAACTATCCATCTCTCACGCAGACCACCTTAGTCGAACTCGACATCCCCCAAATGCAAGCCCCAAAGGCCTAAACCAATATCAGACAAACACCCAAGGGATACCTCCTTCGAATTCAGACGACCTACGTGAGATGATACTAGTAAAAACGGCTAAATAATTAAGCCCTTGCCCTACTCTGGATGTCCTCGCCAGTCTCGCTCCCAAAACCACCGTTTTCCTGTAACTGGCTTTGCTCATCCTATTGAGCACATACGAAAACTTATTTCGCTCCTAGAAAAGACCAAGATGTCATTTATAAAGACCATCGCAAACTTATTCAGGTACTCCCTGAACACCCTTTTCATCATATGCGGGGGCGTTCGTCAAACCAAATGGCATCACCAGCCACTCATGTAAACCATCCGGAGTCCTAAAGGTAGTCTTCTCCATACTATCCTCAGTCACTCTCAACTAACGAAACCTCATGGCTAAGTCCAACTGCGAAAATACTGAGGCGCCCACTAACTGATCAAAGAGATCATCAATCCTCGACAATTGGGTGTCTATTCTTCTTTGTGAGTTTATTTAGTTCTCTTTAACCTACACAAAGTCTGAGGGACCCATCCGCCTTCGTGACAAAAATTACCGGAGCACCCCACTCCGATATACTTCGTCTTATGAACCCCTTCTCAAGCAAATCGCCTACTTGCTTATGGAGTTCCCTCCTCTCACGAGGAGCCTTGTGGCACACTGGCCAAGTTACTGGTTTGGCATCGTCTACCAGATATATTCGGAAGTCAATCTCCCGCTCCGGAGGTAAGCCCTTCACCTCCTCAAAACACATCCGAGTATTCCCGGACCACTCTAACAGATCGCAAACTCTAGACCGACGTGTCAAGCGATTCTAGATAACTTAGCATAACAGATTCTATGGGATTACAAGAGATCTCGAGAGTGTTACCCAAGCGGGTCGTAAGCCTAACAACTCTCCCTTCAAAATCAAGAACGGCACCTCTACTGGATAACCAGTCCATGCCCAAAACTAGCCCATAGCCCGTGAAGCCCAACAAGCATCACACCTAAGCTCAACGCTAAGTATAGAAACTTTCAAACCCAAACACATCATGGAGCCCAATTGGGTTTGAAACAACTAAGGGATCATCTACCAAACTGGTGTCTAAGTGCAGTGACTCAACTAACAATGATGAGATAAACGAACTCGATGCGTCAGTATCAAATAAAGTTCGAATCGGATAATGAAGAAATCCAAATTCCAACCTAAACGGTCCTATCCCCATCAGGTACCCTAGTCGCGAGGGAATACAACTACCCTCCAGGAGATTCCATAGCTTGCCTATGCCCTTTTGGACAATCCTAATAAGATGTCCCATTCCTTCCCAAAAGGATAACTACTTGCCTTCTTCTTCCCATTCTCCACTCGTAACCTTCCACCAATGAGGTTTCATCCTTCATTAACCAAACAACTGTTTGAGCCTTCCTCCCCTCGTCTATCCAATAGATACCTACCAGTCCTCCTCCTTCTTGAACCAATTTCTAATCCGACTAACGTCTAAGTCCCTTGAAGTGGTTTTCCATTCTTGTCTATCTTAGAAAGATCACCTATATACGGAGGGGAAACTCAAAATGAGAGAGGAAGGGATTCAAAACGGAGAATTCGAAAGATATAGATATGGCTATTGGGGATTATGCTTTTCTTTCAAAAACTTTTCTCTTAAAAGACATGTTTTTGAAAATACTCCTTTCAAACATATTCTTAGAAAATAGTTTTTCTAAAAAAATTATCTGTTCTGGTAACCTTAGGCTCTGATACCACGTGTAACACCCCACACCCGCTAAGGTCACTCACTAAGGGAATGCCTTAGTTTTGGTGGAGTATTTTTAGTAAGTATAGAACAGAAAAATTACAACAAGACAGATATAAGTAATACTTGAAAATTTAAAACATCCTTTCATTTCAGCGGAAAGTAAAACATGTTCGGTTACATCACAAAACCATAACAAGAGTCAAGTACATAATATCCATCCTGATAAAATAGAAGTACATAATCCCACTACATAGACAATAGCCATAATAGAAAAGATAACCCGAGCTTTACTTCTACTATCCAAGCCCAAAAGATAGATATAGCGGTCTGATCCAAGCCCACTAGTGCTAGGCCCACTCTGAAAACCTGAGGGTTGGGAAAAAGATAAAAACAACGGGGTCAGACATAAGTCTGAGTGAGTCCTATAACCCTAACAATACAACCATTAAAGTAATTAGGGTATGACATAAACAAGGTACGGTACCTCTGGGGATAATGACTACACTGAGTAGCCAACTAAACACTGGATGTACTACGATAACCGAAAAGACGCATTTATCCACCCAAGGATAATTTCTAGCTTACACCACCCCAGATCTACCCACCCAAGGGTAATTCTTACACTGCACCACACCAGTTCTACCCACCAAGAGTAATTCCTACTTAAAGGTTGATCCCACTAAGTGTACTTAGTAATTTTTACCCGGTAGTTTCTTGTACCCCTACACAGGTGCCGTCTGCCCCTATCTTTACTAGGTGTACCCACTACTCCCAAGCGATCGGCTCCCTACCGTAGATACCCGTGCTGGTCCCACAAAAGGGGGGTGTATCATTCCCCAAAGTGGCTACCAGATAATATCAACTGTGCACGGCTTTATATCTACACGATGCAACAACGACTTACCAACCAGCCCGGGTCCACACACGCATATGAAACCCGTTGATCCTGCGTTGCCACCGCTAACCCGTTTTGGCCACTTATAGTCAAGCCCAATATGCGTGTCCCGTCACTCGACATGGGTCGAGCCCACAAAGATACGTTTGGGATATTGGTTGAAATGGGCCCCCACAAGCTACTACTTAAGCTTGTCATTTTATCTAGTGAATCCCACTTAACCCATTAACCATGTCCACCTACATGTTACAAATTTTTGGTTAAGTCTTTCAATCATATTTTAATTGCCACTTAAGGCACCCACTAGATTTCCGCATGCCACCCAAGGCACTTACTTGATTCCCACATGCCACCTAAGGCACTTACTTAACCCTTTAATCATGTTTAATTACATGTTCCACTTTGGTTAAGTATTCTAATCGTATTTTCTATTGCCACCCAAGGCAACCCACTAGTTTCCTCATGCCACCCAAGGCACCCCCACTAGTTACCACATGCCGCCCAAGGCACCCACTTAACCCCTCATGCCCCTCTACATGCTAATATGGTTAAGTGTTTCTTAATTCATTAATTAAGATCATGACCTCATAAAGACCTCTCACATTAGACCGTCTTTTATGACTGCTGGATATGCCGGTTGGTTCCGGGCAGACTTCTGTCATCAAAAGGGTCTAACCTCGTGTCTTTACTTTAATCATGTATTTACTTTATGACTAAGACCTCTCACATTGGGCCAATCATTTGTAGCCGCTGGATGGCCGGTCGGTTCCGGGCAGACTTCCGCTACAAAAGGGTCCAACCTCGTGTCTTAGTTGATTAATTACACCTAATTAATCACCCCCATATTAATTATCCCTAATTAATATCAAGTTTTTCATAACATGGGTAGACCTAACTCAATAGGTAAATTCCCATGGGGTAGACCTAACTCAATAGGTAAATTCCCACTTATGCTTATTCATTTTATGGTATGCTTAATCATAACCATTTCACACCATTCATTAACATGTCTATTAACCCCATCGTTTCCCCACGCACTTAGGCTAACACAACATATTTCCAAGAGAAGATTCTTTCATACTTAACATGGGTTTCACTTAGCATACATTAGCATTAACATGGGTTAAAAGGTGTCCACTTACATCATGATATTAACCCAACTAGCATTACTAAATAACCCAACTTGCATGAACATACATATGTCGTATATACAAAGGCGACTTGCATAAGTGTTCATAGGTTATACAAAGATGAACTTGCATGTGTCTTAAAGGTGTAAACTTGCACAACAAGTTACATGTTAACTTGCATAACATCATACACATAACTTGCATGATATCATAAACATCACTTGCATATCAACATACACATAACTTACATAACATTATGCACATAACTTGCATAACCTCATACACCTAACTTGCATATGAACTCGCATAACAACATGCACATAACTTACATAACATCATACACATACTTGTATAACATGTTGATCTTGCATATAAGCATACACATAACTTGCTTAACATGTTGAACTTGCATATATGACTTGCATCTTAAAAAAGGGTAAACATGCATAGCATATAAAGGTGTCATCTTGCATATGTATGCATCACATTTAAAAGGGTAAACTTGCATGTCATGATTTATGCATAATACCAAACACTTAGCATGCAAAAAACCACATATTTAGCATGCATAGAATCAATCACTTATTATGCCTAAACACACCACTTAACTTGCATAAACCCAAACACTTAACATGCATACAATCAAATACTTAGCATGCATAAAATCACATGCATATCTTGCATATCATGTTACATATACTTGCATATATTCTCACATATAGTTTTCATAACATGTTACATATGCATAAATGTTCAACATAATGTTTTACATCATAAAACATGGCAATAAACTTGCATATGGCATAAAACTTGCAATTCACCTATCATACAAACTTGCATAAACTCATTTATCCACAAACATAGCCATGTCTTATCACATCCTACCATAATCAATTTAATAATTGATTATTAAAGCTATAGGAACTCACCAAAACCAAGATTAGCAACCTTATGAAGTGGAATTAGTGGCTTTAATTGAAGAAGATGTTGATTAGCTTGCAACTCTCTTCATTGATTTGTGGAGGCCATGCTCAAATTTCATTTTGCCATAGTTTAGTTACAAGACCTAATTATGAATGAATTAGGGTAGGGTTGGGGTCTTATTTATAGGATTAGGTAGTGTTTTAGGCCCTTAGATTAACCCTAGGTTAGATTAGGACCGTTAGATTTAGGAAATCTCTAGAACCAGCCCTCTAAGCCAGCCTAGAACCCAACCTGGTGCACCCAGGTTCACTGGACGCCGCACCCCTGTCGACAGGCAAGTCGACACCCCCTGTCGACAGGCCTGTCGACAGCCCTGTCGACATGGGTAGGGCGGGATTTTTCCCGCCTGACCCCACTTGTCCAATTTAAAATCTGAATTTTAAATTCTTAATTCTGTTTTTAGCTTTGAATTTTCTGCAAACTTCATCGGGCCATAACTGGGCCATACGGACTCCGATTTTCGAAAACTCGGACTCTATTTTGCGTATTTTTCCGAGACGAACGCAATGACGCAGCCCGTTTCCCCCGATTCCCACATCTGAGATTATTTATTCTGTAATTAGTGAATTTTAGCATTAACCCAAAATACGGGGTGTTACACACACTTCATCAATCCCCTGACCTAGGTGCACACTGTTGATTCTGGCACGAACAAAAAAGTGTTTGATCCCCAAAATATACACATCAAACTGTAGAGGAACTCGATCCGAATCCATACTTATATATTTTGTTATTTAGTGGAGGATTGAATTTGATTTTAATATTTGAAGCCATTCTAAAGGAAGAAAATGAAGAAAGTGCTTGCACTTGTATAGACGTAATAACTTGGCACACACGTTTTAGGTAAGAATAGGTTAGGATGGCTTTATCAGCAAATAAGGTGGTGAGTTGATTTGAAATTTAAGGTGATTTAACTATATTATTAATTTAAGTTATGAAACTTACGATCGAAGTAACAAGCAAAAACTACCACATACGAGCTCTATTCGCAGTGAAACTCGTAATCATATAATAGTTTACTATTTCAGATACGATGGAATTGGTTTCGTCGAATTCCGGGTTCATTTGTAAAATTTCCTTTTTAATTTCAAATGGTTAAATTATATGCGTTTAAATTGCGCATGGTCACAAGATAAATCCAATTGACGCGAAAATGAAAATCTTATAATAACTAATCACTATGGATTTAATAAATTAGTTTCGTCGAAAATGAAGGTCGTTTGAAAATTTGTTATTCTATAATTTACTATTCAATCGTTATAATAAAAATCGATTCCAAAATAGACAAATCTATTAATAATAAAATATTATTATTTCATATATTGAACATAATTCTATATTACTTCAAATTACAAAATTAACTTGATTTTAAACTCGAGAGTTTAAATCTCAATTTAAAATGACATTCATTTATTTACAAAATCGATTTATTTATTAAATAAATCGTTATGGTTTATAAACGATGCCGTAACGACTTTCTGAAATTTTTATTTGGATATAACTCACAATCTATAAGGCGAAATCTTGATTTTCCACTTTCTTAAAAAACTGTTGTTTAATAGATTCGAACCTTTCTTGTTTCAACGAAATCCGACTTATAACGAATCCTATACATCCAATTAACTTTCTAAACGTAAAACTACAAACTACCGCGATGTTACGAGCTCGTTTATAATTAATATAAATATATACGTTCAATCGTCGTTTTACTAATAAATTTAATATAAAAATCCATTTATATTATTAATTCAATATTTAAATTAAATTTAAATGTTTGAAATTTAATGCTTAAAAATCCGGGTCATTACGTTCCTTTCCCCTTAAAAGAATATCGTCCCCAAAATTAACAAGGTAGGAAAAGTGCTACAAACCCTATTAACTAGGTTAAAAAACCTTTTATTTTACTTCTTAACTTCAGTTACAACTGAACCAATTAATTTTAATTAAAATATTAATTCATTCCTACAAATGAAAATTTTCAAAAATTCTGAAAATTTTCTAACATCTTAAATCCCCAAAAATTTTGCCAGCGTCTCCTTTGCACGTCTCAATCAATATAACTACAACTTGCCTCTCTAGGTCTTCTCCAATCCAAAAGAAAGCGGCTTATCAAATAGGCTCATAAAAATCTCATACTCAATTAACCATGTACGTTTTTATCGGGCATTTGACTTTATCTCTTCCGTTTGCTGCCAAGTCAACATATAGCCATGCATTCCCAATTGATTTCTATTCAATTCATCCTCAAACCAAATCATTCGCTTATACCCAAGCCAAATTCCATTTCAGACTCAAGTTCCATTCTCTATTCTTAACTCATCAATCCAATATACTTAACCAAGTTAAGTTACATCCCCGCATTCCATTAACTAATTAATTCCTCAAATTTGTTATCTAGATCCCAAAAATCAATCCATTTTAATTTCCTCTTAACTTGCCTTAGTTAAATTTCAATTTCAATTTGCTTTCACAAATTTTTATTACTTCCTTAAGCTAATTTTTGTTCCATTTTTATAAATTCATCCTGTATGCTTGTTTTTAATTCAAAACAATCTCTTTTTGAGAGGTTTTAAACAACTCGCTTTTCTTAACAGCAAACTTTCCCTTTTTGGATTCAAAATAACTTGTTTTCTCAAAACAATCTGAAAACAATATCTTTGGTAGTAATCCTTCACTTAGAAATCAGAAAATGAACACCGATGATGCTGCGTAGTCGTCATCGCAATTATTTTCCAACGATCGAAGTGAGTTCAATACTATATTACTTTCTAACGTATTTTTAAACACTTCAACTTTGAAATTACTTCAAAATATCCTTCATAATGCTTGGAAAATATTTCTAAATCCCCCACGATCTTAAAATTTCCAAGTGCTTAATCCAAAATTCATTTTCAAACACTTTTCCAAATTTTCGGTATTTTAATTCCAAATCTGGTTTAAATTCGGATTTAATTCTTTTCATAACACTTATATGAATTCTGATTGGTTATTTATAACCATCTCAATTATAATTTTATTCGATTATAATAAAGAAACTAACACATCCAATATACTATAATAATTCCAATATCAATCATTGTTTTATATCAAAATCTATTTTGGGTAAAAAAAAATCATTTACCCTTATTCAAAACATACTGTGTCGGTTCATCGTGTTCAAGTATTTAGAAACACCTATCGACATTGTGGTGCCCCATCGTCAACCATAATTCATAAGCCACTCAACCAATAAAAGTCTACAATATAAAACCATTTTTATACAATCAACAAATACGCTCTCTAGTATACATACACTCGATACTCAATCTAGGGTATTACCAAGGTTTTAAATCTCCCCGAGATCACCCGAGATGAAAATCCGAGATATCATCCAAAATCCGAGATTTGGCACCTTATTTAGTTATAACTATTTTAAATATCACCCGAGGTAGCTGAGATACTAGACCGAGATATTAGCCAAAATCCGAGATTTGAAACCATGGGTATTACTAATCTCATCTCTATTGATTCGCATCACAGAGCCAAGGTTACCACTTAACCTTTAGCTCAGATACCACGATAACAAACAGGGAGATTTTCTACCCTGAAAATCGACATAAATATGTCCATAATTCAAGCATCGAAAATACCAGATCGTTAATAGAAGAATTTAGAGAGTGAGAAATAGAAAGAAAGTTAGAATAGAAGAAAAGAAGAACACCATATCACAAAATCAAAGTAAACACGAATCTCACAGTGGAACGAATAAAATATATTATACAACATAACCTTGAAATACAAATTGTATATGTATATACATACCATCATCAGAGTGCAATACAACACATCATAGTGGAAATAAACAGTAGCTATCTAATATTGAATCCTTCTGCTCCAAGCTCTTCCAAGTATATCTGTAAAATCCTGACTACTTGACTACCCATACAAATTTGGGCATCCAAGAGTTTAGGGTAAAACAAAACAAAATAAACTCGAGATCAGTCATAGGACTGGTGTGAGTAACCTCCAATCACTTAGTTTAATTTATTTTTTAAAAGTATAACCGTAAGACCGATCCACACATAAATACAGATGGTTTTTACCTTACGTTAACCCAAAACATTTTTTAAATCGATACTATTCTAAAAGTATAATAGTGTCTAAATCAAATAAATAAATTTCTAGCAGAACGCTTGCATCTCATACTCCACATACATAGTATGCAATCAAAACCGCGGGCGTTTATTGGAGATGGATTTCCAACTATGGCAAAGTATAGGACTACCTTCAGACAATGTACCTCCGGAGATGAATACACTAGGGTACAACAAGAACATCTTGCAACCCGACTGAACATGATCGGTCACTCACTTCTCTTGAGTGTTCTGAATATATCATCACCATGGTTGGGGGCCAGCCAACCGAATCGATAGCATACAAAAAGGAAGAACTGAAGGCATTTTGATTTCTCTAGATCAGGTAATGATATACATTAATGGGTGCGACCCACATAGTCATGCGACCTACCCGGTTTTATGCCATTTCTCGGTTGTGAAGCTTGAGGTCATAACTTTCCTTTAGACATATGACATCTTCATTTACTTTGAATGCCACATCGTCATACCTCCCAAATCATAAACTGATTTCACTAAAAAACCACAGGTATAAAGCTAAGAGAAATGAATTCCTCTACCACCAATGTAAATAAGTTTGAAGAGATCAACTTACGCGATCTATTAGGCATAATCTGTCAGACATTCGTCCATACAAGTTGTCGTGGGACTGGACAAACCGAAGGCACTATCCTGTAAATCCATCTTGGGCAATTTCTACATCGGATTGCCAGAGTAGCCCTTTCATAAACTCCGTCTTCAATTGTCTTAATCATATTTAATTCGCAGCGCTTATGCCCATACGAAGTGGTTTTCAAATAATAAACCCGATCCCGATCTCTCTGTATTGACAATGGAAAAATGAGCCAAAAACTTTGATATCCGGTTATTTATCTATCAAAGGAAAACATCCGTACAACCAACAATCCTATTTCCAAATGGAAATTCTACCAATCAACCATCAAGCAACACTGAGCCCTTTTAAATTGATTTATCATTAATTTATTCATTTCCCAATTTCCTCTCAATATGTTTGCCCAGATATTCCTCAAAACAGGGTTTAGTCTCTCACGGTTCATGGAAAATGTTTCTATATATCATAAGATATTAATTTTCTATATTCCAGAAAATACTTCTTATTACAATTGGATAACATTTCCATATATCCTTAGATCCTTATTTTCTATATTTAGAAATTATAAGTTATTAACATTGGAAACATTTCCATTTCTTATTCACATTCTTTATTTTCTTCAATTGAATCATTCCATTTTTCTATGCTTAGAAAACATCTCTGATTATATTTGGAAAACGTTCTCAAAACTCATTTACTTTGATTAAAATGAATGTTGTATAAAAAATTGTTACGACAACCCAACCTATTGATCATTCATTAATTAACTGTATCTCTATTTTCGCCATCTAACCTTAAACATTCCTTAGTCAACAATGGAACAACATCGTTATCTTCATTCTTTAGAAACATCCTTACTTACCTCTCAGACCTTAATTGAACAACATCGTAAACTTTGAAATGGAAAAAGCTCACAACTTCAGTCTTTAACAAACATTGCTTACGTAAATTCTCGGATTCAGTTTAAGAATCCACTTCTTTTACGAAAACCATTTATTATAACTATAGAGTTATAATCCATACTCCGAGATTCAAAATCTTAAATTATAACTTTTATTCATTAATTTGAATAAATAAATAAAACGATAATTGATTAAATAAATAATTAAATCTTTATTAAAACAAAAAGTAAATAGTACTTTCTTGAATTTGACATAGTCAAGTTTCAACTTATAGTTCTCTTTCGAATAATCTATATTTGATTAACATTTCAAACTTCGAATAAATTCACCGTTTCAGGTCAACTCAATTTTTAAATTCACTTTTGAATCTGTCCCTTCCAACCCTTACCAATTTCCCTTATAATCCATTCTAGTCTGCAAAACGTTTGCTTTTAAACCACTATTCACTTTAAAACGTGAATATTATTCCTTTACAGAAATCTGGACTCGTTATATCAAATAAATATCGAATTTGTATGTAAATACCATTACAAGCTCAAAATCCTATTTATTGAGTTATTTTATAAATCTACATCATATTTCATTCATAAACTCTGTTTACAAGCCAACTTCTTGTTACTGTATACAAAGTTTATAACTTAATCTTGACTTCATAATCAATTATAAATTATTAGGTTCAAACCATTTATTAATTATCTTGTCAAATTCCAAATTATTTAATATAACTTCTGAAAATAAATTATTTATATAACATTCGAAATAGTCGAATTCTAAATGTAAACCCTTATGGATTTATTTTAATTCTATTCGCATTCCATACATCAGAAATAATTTCATCATTTTCTTTTTAAATTAATTCCCAATTTCCGTTTTTAAATTCCTTCTTAAATTTACATTTCCAAATTATCTCATGATAACTATTTTTTCTCATTTATAAACATCGTTTATAAATCAAACTACTTGTTTTTATTATTAAAACAAGTTAATATTTTCTATCCCATTCGAACTTCTATTTTAAAAAAAATGATTTTTCCTTTTCAATACCCAAATTCTTTTCCATTTCATTTGGATATATTTTTACGATATTTGAATACCAATTATTCTAGGGTCGGTGCTATTCAAGCGTTTAAATCACAACAAAATTTATCATAAGATATTTATCACATCATATATCATATGAAAACAAATGGTAATAATTTTGAGGAATCCAGTTGGATTCCTTCAGCCTATTTTTCCTTCATCTATAGATGTTAACCAACATCAATAATACCAATTTCTAATCAATATGAAATATCATAGTAAATAGAATCAATATCGAACCAATGACCTATATATATATATAATTTCAACCAATTTATTATAAATTTATCTAATTAACCTTTACATAGCATTCAATCATCATTTATCAACCTTAAGATATGTTTATAAAATTCTTAAATCTAATAGAGTTAGTGAGCTTACTCACATTGGTCATTTATCGTTAAAAAACGATAAACGTCGATTAATCCAATCAGGCGTTTTATTTTGCCTAAAATTGTAACAAGCTCCAAATTGCTCCAGATCTGTTTCATAACGTAGCCTACGTCCATAGGATTCCAACATGACAAACGGTTCGCAAATCTGATCAAGTATGAATGGCATATCACATTAACAAGTTTGTATACATTGATTAATTGAATAAAACTCTAGTTTATTATAATTTGGGCCTCACCTCTTCACCCTGCCCAAACCCATACCCGCTCCTTTCTTCTGGCATCTACAGGCATATGGTTTAATGTGAGAGGTCTAGTGTGTATATATATAACTATATATATATATATCGTGTGTGAAATAGGCAGGTTTACTACACCTTGAGAAGGTCTTAAGTAGCTGACTCTCTTCCTATCTAATTCGGGTCTTAAGTGGTTAGCACTAGGATCTCTCCTAAGGTTTATTCCTTGGAGAGGAACCAAAGTCATGAGATCAACCTTTATTAGATTTGGAGTAAGTTTATGGGTCCCCCTTCTCTAAAAGTGGTTAGGCATAAGTGGTAACAGAATAGGGTAGTTCACGGGGGATGCTGTAATGGCGCGTTTTGTTAGCTGTCGAATAATTAATTTATTTAATTATTTATATATCGATTTGGTGATATCGATAACTTAAAGTAAAATGTTCGAACTTATAATTTATAATTATAATTAAAACCGAGCTTGAAATGGCGCTGCAGTTCGCTATTTGGCGATTTGAACTTCAACTGAATATACAGGGACCGTTTGAAGTCAGATTTCTGTGAAACAAGAAACGTGTGGAGCTGGTGGTGTATATCTTTCTAGTGGAAGAGAAAAATCGGGATTTCGTCGTATAGATTTTGATGTACGTCCAAATCAAATTTCTGAATAGTCGCTATGGAATTCGTATATAATTCGTAACGCTTTATATACGTTATAAAAGGGATTTTCAATGTAAATTGAATATCGATTCAACCTGGACTTAGAATATGAAATATATAATTATCCTGGAGCCGTATGATATTCCACTGTGAATATATACGATAATATAAATTTATTTATATTTAATTTAATTTATTTAAATATATTTATATATTTAAATGGGTCATTCAAAGCGTTAAAAATAGCCACTTTTGCAAACGAAGTCGGAATTCGACGAAACTAGTTTTGTTGGATCCGCAATGTCAAATTATTGTTAGAGGTCAAGTTTCGTGATTTTTAGAGTTAGTGTGTGACCGCACGGATTTTTAGAGTGAAAAACAGTCGGTATTTAGACAGTTAAAAATACGCTGTGTGAGCATACGGAGTCGGAATTTGACGAAACCAGTTTCGTTGGGACCGTAATGTCGAGCTGAAGGTGCATGTCTAGTTTGGTGATTTTTAGGTATCGTATGTAATCATGGTGATTTTTAAAAAGAAAATGATCGAATAAAAGAATATATATAATAAAATATATCCTTAAAAAAATATCCTAACTATTCTATGGTCCTAAACAAGGCCACGCACACACTAGTTACAGCCACCAGTTTTGTGTGGTTTCAAACCAAAAGATGTGGAAGGATTAAATCCATACCAACTAAAACAAAGACCTATAAAAATACCATGATTTTTCTAACTTAAGGGTTTACATTCCTTCTGTAATCAAAACAAGGCGCCACAAAAAGTTACACAGCAAGATTTTGACCACAAAGAAAATTCAAGTACAATTCCATGAAAATTCTATAAATTCCAATACATATATAGATCGAATCAGTGGATGACGAGCTTCGATTATGTGCCAATCTCCTGTCGTGCGATGCGGATTTGGTGAAGTGCGAACTAGGGCAATCGTTCTAGGGTTCGGTGCTGTTCCTGATAGGTAGCGACGGAGGACTCGAGGAGGTGATAATTGGATTTAGGGTTGGAATTGGTTTCGGTTGTGGTAGTTTGGGGGATGCTGGTGGATAAAACCGTCGATGGAATCACGGTTGCTGGCGACGTCGAGAGCACTGAGGAGGAGGTCGAGTTGGGTAGTAGTGGTATGGGGAGGTAGAGGATTCGATGGAGAATTGAGTGGTGGTGGTTGCGGAGGAGATTGGTTGCCGAGGTGGATGGAAACGGCGGTCAAAGGGGGAAGTCAACGGGGAGGATTTTATCTGAAGCGTGAAAGTGAATTGGGGAAGATAAAGAAGGGGTACGGGTTTAATAAGAGTGCGGGTGTGGGCTTTGACAGGAAGAATGGGCCGAGATTGATGGGGTAAGGCCCGCTTAAATTAATAAACCCATGTCTTATTTTAAATAAAATACGTACCCAACTTGTAAACTCAATATCTTCGTCATATGGAATCAGAATGACAAACCGTAAGTTGCGTTGGGATCGTATGGACGAGCACTCCACAACAGAACTGACCGCGAGTCAATTGGAGTCCGTCACAATTTATAGCAAAATAAATTGTTTGAATCAAGCGATGGTTATCATCATTGACGATGATCGTCCAAATGTGAGTAAATCTCACAAACTCTAAACAATTTTATTTTCACGTTGTATTCTTAGAACTGTTAAAATATTATCTGTTTGACTGTGTGTTGACTGTTTGATTGAACTGCTAGTCAGTTAGTAGAGATTATATATATGTGTATATATATATATATATATATATATATATATAAACCGTCAAATAGTTATATGTTGATTCTGTTTATCAGAATATTATACTGGTGTTGTCTAACATCTGTGGTGCAGGGAAACAGGTTGGAGGAATCCAACTGGATTCCTCAACAGTTATTTTACTGTGATTTATATATTGTGATATATAAATGTGATATATAATCTGATGATGATTATGTGTGTTTGGACGATATTCATCGTTGTTATATGGCGTGTTAAATACCATAAGAAATACCAGGATATAGAAAAGAGATTTTCAAACTAAAATTTGAAAATAATTTATTTATATAAAATCGATGGATTTTATATTTTAAAGAAAAGGGGATTTTGAGTATAAAGGAAAATATTGGTTAATCAAGTATAAAGGAAAAATATATTTGTGAAGACAAATATAAAGGATATATATATTTGTAAATCAAATATAAAGGAATATATTTGTCAAATATATAAGAAGAGAAATATTGTAAACCATTTGAATAAATAGAATAAGGGTTTATTTATTTAGGGATTTAATAAATAGAATAAGGATGACATTTATTTATTTGAATAAATAGGATAAAGGAGATATTTATTTGTTAAGTAAATAAAGTTAAACTAAGTGAAATGGGTTAAGTTAATCGAAGTATTTTAGTTAAGTTAAACTAAGTGAAATGGGTTAAGTTAATCGAAGTAATTTAGTTAAGTTAAACTAAGTGAAATGGGTTAAGTTAATCGAAGTGAATTGGTTAGGTTAACCAAAGCAAAGTTAGTCGAGTTAAACAAAGTAATTGGTTAAGTTAACCAAAGCAAAGTTAGTCGAGTTAAACAAAGTACTTGGTTAAGTTAACCAAAGCAAAGTTAGTCGAGTTAAACAAAGTAATTGGTTAAGTTAACCAAAGCAAAGTTAGTCGAGTTAAACAAAGTAATTGGTTAAGTAAATCAAAGCAAGTTAGTTAAGTTAAACTAAGTGATTAATCGATGTGAATTAGTTAAGTTAAACTAAGTGATTTATCAAAGTGAATTAGTTAAGTTAAACTAAGTGATTAATCGATGTGAATTAGTTAAGTTAAACTAAGTGGTTAATCAAAGTGAATTAGTTAAGTTAACTAAGTGGTTAATCGAAGTGAATTAGTTGAGTTAAACTAAGTGAATTGGTTAGAGTTAATCAACGTGAATTAGCTAAGTTAAACTAAGTGGATTTGTTCAGTTAATCAAGACGAGTTAACCAGTTAGGTTAAACCAGTAGAGTTAACCAGTTGAGTTAACCAGTTAGAGTTAACCAGTTAGGTTAAACCAGTTAAGTTGACCAGTCAGAGTGGATCAGTTAGAGTTATCCAAGTAGAGTTAATCGAGTAGCGTTGTCGAATATCACTTATTCGAAGAAGAGCTATCGAATATAGTTTATTCGAGTGGAGAAATCAAATGTTATTCATTTGAGAAGAGTTATCGAATATAGTTTATTCGAGTGGAGAAATCAAATGTTATTCATTTGAGAAGAGTTATCGAATATAGTTTATTCGAGTGGAGAAATCAAATGTGATTCATTTGAGAAGAGTTATCGAATATTATTTATTCGAAGAGTAGTTATCGAATATTGGTTATTCGAAGTTAGTTAATCCGAAGGAGTTAATCGAAGGGTTAATCTGAAGGAGCTAGTCGAAGACTTATTCGAAGTTAGTTAATCCAAAGGAGTTATTCGAAGTTAGTTAATCCGAAGGAGTTAATCGAAGAGTTAATCCGAAGGAGTTAGTCGAAGAGTTGATCCAAAGGAGTTAGTCGAATATTAGTTATTCGAATAGAGTTAAAGGAGTTATCGATTTTAGTTTGATCGAAAGGAGTTATCGATTAGTAAATCGAAAGGAGATTTTCGAATATAGCATATTCGAAAGAAAGAGATCGAATATTGTTTATTCGAAAGAGAAGAGATTTCGAATATGAGTTATTCGAAGAGAGATAATCGAATATAGGTTATTCAAAGAAGAGTTAATCAAATAGAGATTACTCGGAAGAGAGTTATACGTCGAATTCGATTATAGCAAATTCGGGAAAGTACTATTTACTTTCCAGGTTTAAATCAAGATTTAGTTATTGATTTAGAAATTAGGTGTCTGTTAAATGATTCGAGTTAGGAGATAAAGTTATAATTTAGGTTAGATATTGCAGAAGTAGGAATTATAACGTTATAGTTATAATCAAACACTGTCATATAAGAAGTGGATTCGTAACCTGTATCCGAGAATTTGCGTAAACAGATGATTGGAAAAAGTGAGTGATGAGCTTCATCTATTTCACAGTAAAGGACGTTGTTCAATTATGGTCTGAGAGGTAATTATACCCCAACTTGATTGACTTCAGAATTGACAAAGGAATAGTTGTGGTTCGATCTAAAAGGTTGATTAGGAATAATGTTAAGGAATAAGCGATAAATGGATTAAGCGAAACGATGTTTTATACAACGTTCATTGGAAATCCGTAAATGAGTTTTGAAAACGTTTTCCAAATATAGTCAGATATGTTTTCTAAACATAGAAAATGAAATGTTTTCAGGATAAGAATTTAAGAAATAGAGTTAAGCAAATTCAGAAACTGACTGGAGAGGGTAAGTTAAACGGTTTTCTAAGTAACGATCTGATGTTGGTTTCGACCTTCAGGATTGATACTTAGAGAATTGTTCTCATACTAGTTACAGTTAGGGACTGATAGTTGCGAAATAATAGTGATGTGAAATTAAGCTATGGAAATGTTTTCCAATGATTAATAACATATATTTTCTAAATATATGAAATAAGGAAATATGAACATGTGATGATTGATCGATCGAATTTCCATTTGGAAATAAGATCGTTGTTTGTACACCGACATGTTTTCATTTGATAGTTGAATCACAGACTATCAAAGTTTTTACCATTTTAACGTTGTTAATATGGAGAGACCGGTTGGATTATTATCCAAAGAACCACTCTGTATTGGCATAAGCGTTGCGAGCAATATATGCCAAAGATAAATTGAAGACGGAGTAAAGTGCAAGGGTTGTGTATAAGTCTTAGATAACAGTGACTAAGATGGATATACTGAATAGTGCCTTCGGTTTGTCCAGTCCCAGGACAACGTATATGGAAGAAGGTCTGACAGAGTATATCCAATGGATCGCGTAAGTTGATCTGTGCAAACGTATTCACGTTTGGTGGCGGAGGAATTCGTTTCTCTTAGCTGTATACCCGTGTTATTTTTGAATAAGTCAATTTGTGATTTGGCGGGTATGACGATGTGGCATTCAAAGTGAATGGTGATCAGATGTTCTGAAGATAGACGTAGCTTCTAGCCTCACACCAGGAAGTAACAAAAGTTGGGCTAGGCAGCATGGCTAGTTGGGTCATCCCCAAGCAGGGTGTATTGTCACCGATCTAGGGAATATCCATATTTATACTTCTTTTTGATTCTGTATCTTCGGATGACGGTTTGATGGCCTATAACCGTGGTGGCAATATATTCGCGACACTCAAGCTAAATGAGTGAGCGGTCATGTGTGGCCGGGTTGCAAGACGTTCTTGTTGAACCTGCAGTGTATCACCTCTAGAGTACACTGATCAGAAGGTGCTCCCATACCTTGTCTGTTGGAATCCATTCTCCGATAAGCGCCCTGCAGTTTATGATTTTATACTATGTATGTAGAACGTGAGATGCAAGCGTTTCTGCTAGATTGATACCTATTTGTACTTAGACATTATTATAATATCACAATGATATTGCTTGTCAAAGTTGTTTAGATACTCATAAGGAAAAACCCGTTCCGTATTCACGGCGTGGTCTTATGAGATATCATATACCTGTTCAATTGTTTTAAACTGTTTTACTCACACCAGTCCCATGACTGACCCGGAGTTTACTTTGTTGTTTTCCCTAAACTCTTGGGTGCCTAAATTTGTACGGGCAGTCAAGTAGTCGGGATTTACAGATATACTTGGAGAGCTTGGAGCAGGAGACTTCAAGATTCTATAGCTATAGTTATTTCCGCTGTGTTGTAAGTGTTGTACTCTGATAAGTGCTATTGTATATATATAACTGTTTACTTCAAAGTTATGTTATATATTATATGTTATTCGTTCCGCTGTGAGATTCGTGTTACTCTGATGATTCTGATGTTCTTCTTCTTCTTCTATTCTATTAGTTCTATCTTTTCTTTCTCACCTTCTAAATTCTTTCACTAACGTCTCGGAATTTCCGGCTCTCGAGGAGTCGGAAATTTCCAGCCGTTACAGATGCCCACTTCCTCTAGAAGCTTGTAAGGGCTCAACTAGGGACAGAATTGGTATATAAAGATATGTGTCCATTGCATGCTCACCAATTGTCTAATGGAAGTCTTAAGCGACATAGGTGTTCTATCGTAATATCAGTTAAGTAGTAATGTTCGCAATACTACTTCTCATATTACAATTGAGAGTATAGGCTTAAGAACACTGACGTACTAGGATGGGGTCTTAAGGGGCTAGGGTCCGCCTCAGGGTTATAAGAGATCATAAAAATCCACCTTTAATAGGACCATAAGTCACCGAGAATTCCCACCTCGTTGGGTCTTTACCCTAAAAATACTAATGAGCGATTGACTTAGATCTCTACCTCATTGGTTTGATACTTGGTGTTTATGTGAATGTTTTGTGCTGCGTAGACGTATCTTGACATATATAACCTACTAAAAATATAGTAAATGGACTTTAAGTTAACACCATATTTCAGTCACATAGAACTTTATGTTCTGACCTCTCTCCTTAATATATCCAACAGGTAAGTAGATGGGGTAAAAGTCATGGACGCAATCATGAGGGAGCTAAAGATGAAGACGAAATCATTATGCTATTATTAGTAGTTATTGCTTTACTTCTTATGGAAACATTTGAGAACGAATTATTTGATGTATCCATGGTAAAGATGCAATCTTGACAGTTGTGTTGGAATTCTGTGATTGTTGAATAAAGTGGTATATCTTATTTCAGTATTATATTTTCTCTTTCCGCTGTGTGAGATTTCCATTTGAAGTGTATGTATGTATATTATCTATGCAAATGTAATTCCTTACAGGAACCAATGACTCGTTTAGAATGGTTCTAAACTTCGATGGGCCTTTTCTGGGTCGAAATTTAGGCCCATTCTGGGAAGGTTGTTACACATCTACTTTGCAAATTTTTGCTAAGTAGTTGGCCACCCTCGATCCTTGTCTCAAGTATATCCCTCCAGTCCAATTTTCAAGAATTTCGACGTTTTCATAAGAACTTATGCCGCTTTATCCATATCTCAAGTAATTAAACTTCGACCCATCACAAATCAACTCCGAATGGTCTGAAAATTTGCACATGGCCTCTACTCATCACTACAATGTGAAGCCTTCAAGAATAATCGCCACCTGATCACCCTACATGGGTTGATGCTGGCCTATGCACTTAGTTTATTTTTGCACAAAAATTTTTGTGCTTCAGTCTCCCGTCTTCCATAGTGTTTCTGCCAAGTTTCACCTGAATCCGATCGTCTGAACCTCTGATTTTCTCTATTCTTTAACCTTAAAATCTACGGAAACCAATTCTAACACACAACTTGAAGAACGCAATCAATTCAATCAAATCGAACAGTAATTCAACAATACATGATCATAAAAACATGAACAAATTAATATTATAGCATAAACATATCACAATTATGAGATCTAGCATGATTTGGATCTAAACATATGTATAAACATGATTAATCTAACAATTATCCGGTTAATATGATCAAATTAGGTTCACCTAGGGTTTTTAGGTCTGAATTAAACATATATGATCATATCTAAAGTAATTATAACATAAAACATATGAATATGATCCTAATTTACCCATACAATCTATAGTTTCCATGAAAGAGATATCTCTCACTCACTAGTTTCTAGATCTGATGCTAACTTAATGAATTCAGATCTAGATATCACTAAAATACCCCAAATATGATGCAGTATAATGTGATATACCCTTTGATGTTGATTTATTCTCTAGATGCAATCTATAATGAATTTGATAAGAAAAGAATGGAGATATAGGGCTTTTGGTTGAACCGGAGAATCACAAACGCTCAACCTAAAGTTTAGAATAAAGAGAGTAACCCTAGTTATCTTCTTAACTCCCTCTATTTATATCTGCAGGTCATAGGTCTAATTGGCTTGGCTAATCAGCCCATTAGCTGCTGACTAGTCTACCTAAACAGTAGTTGAAACTTAAAACAACGATTCCTCCCAAACCGTTGAACCAAATCCTTCATTTGATCATAATACTAAGGAATCGTAAACCAACATTCTGGTCTAATGAAACCAATCTAAGAGAGCACGACTATGGAGAGTGGTTGTAATGACCCGCGTCGCCACTTCTTCCTTGACATTTGATAACTTCGATTATGCATAAAATTTTAGGCAAGAGGGCTGCAAGTTACAAATTCTAATAGGTCGAGCCTGTTTGAACCTCTCCCGGGATTTAAGCTAACAACCATTGATGTTTTCCCAAAATTTTTCGTATACCTCTTTGTGATAAAAAATCTTTTTTATGTAATTTTAAATGTAAAGTAAGTCTTTGTATCTTATCAGTGAACGCTCACCATGCTTACACACCCCAGCGTCCGTAGGGACCTAGAGAGCTGCCTTCACTTTTGGCGTTCCTTCGTAGATTTACGGATTTCACCTCTACACATCCGGCTCTACCTAAACTTTTTTGATTCACCCTAACATTACCCACTTATCCGACTGTTGCTAAGTAGTTTTTGGATATCAAACGGACCTTTCCGGATGATAATCTTGCCCGTGTCAGCAAACAATTTGAAATACCTCGACTTTTTCAAAACAGGTCTGAGTCAAATAGCAATGATTCGAAGCACTTCTTTTCTGCCAACTTTCTTCGAAATTAGACAACCAAAAAAGCGCCCGAAGGAAGTTTGATCATGTCTTCTAAACTGCATATCTTTTATTAGAGGACCGCCCTCGGTTTAGATCTAGAACTCTTCCCTGATCTCAGGTATTCTAGTAGTAAAGGAACTACAGAAGTTCAAACTGGCTCGACTGAAAAGGAAAGGAAGCCCGCGTGGTTTCCTCATCAATAGGAGGCTTCCTCCTGAAACACCGGAATGAGACCCATGCGAGTGAAACTTGGGAGAAAGACTCGCTTCCATCATTTCTATGTAAACTAACTGATCTGCGCATTCCGACGTTACTTAAAGGTAAGGTGGCGATCTATTGACTATATTGGAAGACATGGAGACCAATGTTTATACTGGCGCAAGGTCCAGTTCCTCGACTGCTTAGAAGTCTCAAAGCTAGAGGACTACGCACCTTGTTGGCGTTCACACTGGTCTAACAAAGCTGGCTTCACAACCCTATTATTGAAAACAACAAATAACAATTTCTTTTTCGATTCATCTCTGGAGTTGAACACCTCATTCAAGAATTTTTTTAGTCCAACCCTTAGCACCTGATTGGATCCCTATGAAAAGTTATAGCCCAAACACTAAATGAAATGACAAAATGGTCATACTTGAGTTCGGTAAAAAACATGGACATGTCTCACACCTCCATGCATAACATACTAAAATTTGAGAATGGTCCGACCACCATCAAACTAACTATAATTATTATACGATCGGTTGATATGTAAAACATGGGTCATTACATTCCTCCCATCCTTTTAGGGATTTTTACCTCGAAATTCTAGGAAAACACAAGCAAAAAAGGTATTTCGCATGCCTACCATCCACGAGCGGCCAATCTACCATGCAATCTAGCATCCAACAATCCATGCATCCAAAAGTCCAATCCTAGCATGTTGAACTTATACCGGTGCAAAACACAATGGCATAAGTAAGATATGATCTATGTGGAATACCACTCAAAGAGTTTTGGATGGGTCGATTGTTACTCTCTTCCATTTCCTATATGCAATCGTCATCGTTCTCTCTCTATGGTAACTTGAATAGCTTAAGAGCCTTCCTCCCAAGCTGCTTCATGTTATTCCCTACGATGTGGAGCGGCTTACGAGGCCTAGAAACTTCAAGCTCGAATTAAAAATCTTTAACTGATCCAGAGATACCGTAACATTCGAGTCGTGCATGAACTTCTGTAGAAACGATACATGAAACACATTATGCACACTTGTCATATTCTCAGGTAAATCCTACCAATAAGCGAGTTTCCCAATACGCTCGATAATCTGAAATGGCCCAACAAACTTTGGTGCTATCTTTCCTTTTTTTCCAAAATGAACCACATTCCTTAGAGGTGAAATCTTAACAAATACCAAACATCTAACTGAGAATTCCAAATCCTTACGTTGCTTATCCATATAACTTTTATGGCGATCTTGGGTTACCTACATTTGTTGCCAGTTAATTTTAATATTATATGTAGTTTCTCTTATCATTTCTAGCCCAAGTACTAAATTCTCACCAGTTTCCAACCAACAAGATGGAGAATTAAATGGTTTACCGTACAATACCACATGTGGTGTCATTCCAATACTCGACTGGTAGCTATTGTTATAGGCAAACTCGATTAAATGTTGATGATCTTCCCACGATCCTCCAAAGTCCAATACACAAGCTCTAAGAAGATCTTCCAATACTCGATTAACTCTCTCGGTCTGACATATGTTTGCGGATGATAAGACGCACTCATGCATAACTTGGTTCCCAATGTCTCTTGCAAAAATTTCCAGAATGCACTTGTGAATAATGGATCTCGATCGCTAACAATACTTATCAGAATTCCATGGAATCAAACTATCCACTTAAGATATAACTCAACCAACTTCAGTGCCATCCAAGCTGATCTGACGGAAATAAATCTTGCGCTCTTGGTCAAACGATCCAGGACAACCCAAAATACTATCATTTCATGTCCTTGTCCTAGATAATCCATCAATAAAATCCATCGATACTTGCTCCCATTACCACGTAGGAACTTCCAATGGTTGTAACAATTCATTCGGCTTTTTCTGCTTGGCTTTAACCAACTAACAGTTCATACATTTCGAGATAAATTTCCCGACATCCCTCTTCATACCTTCCTAGAAGTAAACTCATTTCATATCCCGATTCATTTTATTACCACCAGGATGAATCATCAATCTAGAGTAATGATACTCCCTTAAATCTTCATCTCTTAACCCGTCCAAATCAGGGACAACCAATCGTCCATTCTTGCGAAGCCAACCATCTCGATCGACTTCGTAATCCTTAAATCCCTTGGGTTCCACTCTCATCTTTAACCCTCGAATGATTCCCGTAATCTTATCGTCTTGCTTTTGGCTTTCGCCAATCCTTTCAATGAGGGTCGGTCTAATCGATAAGCTAGCTAATATCTCGGGTCTAACTCAAAGTGAGGTCTAAAATCAAATCTGGCCAAATATTCGAGGTGCTTCCACTCTGAAAACATGGCTCCCAAACTAGCATGCCTTCTACATAACGCATCGACCACTGCATTACCTTTTCCAGGAGTATAGGCTGTCCCAAAATTATATGATGCCAAAAAATCTAACTATCGTTGCTGATGATGGTTCAAATCCTTTTGAGACAAAAGATACTTCAATGACTTATGATCTATGAAAAACTAAAATTTAACTTCCAACAAATAATTCCTCCAAATTTCTAGAGAAAATGCTATCGTTGCTAACTCCAAATCATGAGTTGGGTAATTCGTTTCATGTGGCTTCATTTGTCGACTCGCATAACCTACAACTCTATCCTTGCATTAGCATGGCTTTAAGTCTGATGCCACATGCATCCGTATATACTATCCCCCTTCATTTTCTTTTGGAATAGTTAAAACATGAGCACTCATTAGTCTCTCTTTCAAAATTCCAAAAGCTTGTTCACACATTGCATTCCACATGAAGACTTGATTCTTCTTTGTCAATCTGGTTACTGACACAACTATCTTAAAGAAATACTTTTTAAATCGTCTATAGTATCCAACTAAGCTAAGGAAACTTCTTATATCCATCGCATTCTTGGGTCGATCTGAATCTTGTATCGCTGCTACCTTAGCGGAGTCCATCGCTATTCCTTATACTGATACGACATAACCCAAAAATATCAGTTCTTCCTTTCAGAAGTGACATTTCAAAAACTTAGCTTTCAACTAATGTTTTCGCAAGATTTCCAAAACGATTCTCAAGTGCATCTTATGTTCCTCTTCAGTCCTGAAATAAAACAATATATCGTCTACGAACATAAGAAAGAACTTATTCAACTGATCCCTGAAAACACAATTAATAAGATCCACAAAATATGTTGGCGCATTAGTCAATCCAAACAGCATCACCAGCAACTCATAAAACCCGGACGGTGTCCTTAAAGCAGTCTTCGGAACAGTGTCCCTCGCCACTCTCAATTTGTGAAATCCCATCGCCGAATCCATTTGGGAAAACACCTTGGCTTCGTGAAGCTGATCGATTAATACATCTATTCTATGCAATGGGTACTTATTTTTCTTAATCATCTTATTCAACGCACGATGAATCCACAATGAACCATCGGCTTTGGTCACAAACACAATTGGTGCGCACCCCATTCGGATATGCTTCTTCGAATGAATCCTTTACTCAGAAGATTGTTCACTTGCACCTCTAACTCTCGATGTTCCTTGGGCGTCATCCGCCTAAGAGGTATGACAATAGGTCTGGCTCCATCTACTAAATCGTTCTGGAACTCGATCTCTCGCTGCTACGACAACCCTTTGACTTCATCAAACACATCAGAAAACTATCATACAATTGGCACAGATGACAACCCATCCTTGGAATCACAAGAGAATATAAAAAGCTAACCAAAACTACTTCCTTTGGTAAACAACATATCACTATCATTCGCCCTTACACATTACCAATCGTCACCTCAAGCCTCTCTCAATCCACTATAGCCACATACTTCTTAAGCCAGTCCATACCCAAAATAATCCCAAACCCAGCGAAATTCAAAACAAAACAATCACACATAAAAGGGCAACCATGACTCGATAAAACTAGACCACGATAAAACATTCAAAGACTAGATGAAGCCTTACTGGATTAGTCCTGACTAATGGTCTATTAACAATCTTAGGTTCTAAATCTAACTTGCGAACAAGCTCATTACAGATAAAAGAATGTAATGCTCCAGTATAAATAAAACTCGAACTTAAACACCTTTGATAGAAAGCGTACCTTGCACAATAACACCCTTCCCCGTCTCCTCCGCAGTTGGACTCCTCGAAGAAGATGGTACAACATCTAAAGAATACTCCTTCGCAACCTGCCTATCCTTTTGTGGTTCTGGCAATTCTTCTTCATATGCCCAGGCTTATCACAGTTACAACGCTTCTTTTCCACCTTCGCATTCTAACAATTCTTAGAAAGATAGCCCTTCTACTGACAGTTATAACAAGTAATCTCTCCCTTCGGCTTCTTCTGCCATTTTTCCATTGTTGTGGCTGTTTATGTTTTCCATTACACTTTTTCTTATTATCACCACGTGCTGTGGTTTCGAATCATCCTATTTATTCTCAACAATAGCCTCAATCTTTTGCAAAATCAAGCTTTCCTTCCTCAAAGCCTTTTAAACTAAATTCTCAGAAGAGTCATCTATATGGTCAATCAATTTCTTTCCAATATTCTCATTTAATCCCAAAATAAATTTATCTTTCTTCTGATGGGGATTCTCAATATACGAATGTGCATACTTAGATAGGGCTTCAAACTCAGCCACATACTCAAACACTGGTCGACCCCCTTGCTTAAGCTCAACAAACTTCTTAAACAACATCAATTTCTGGACCGTAGAAATGAACTTCTCCTCAAACTTAGTTCTACATTGATCCCAAGTGATCTGGACCTCTGGTGTCTCTGAGGTAATAGAGTTCCATTAATACATCGCTCGACCTTACAGCTGTCTTGATGCAAGCTTCCTTTTAGTTGCATCATCAATTTCCATATCTTCGGAAATCCGAACACAAGTATCCAACCAATTCTGAACTTCCATCGCTGGTTCTGTCCTAACAAATGTCTTGCCACACAAAGAAGTATAATACTTGCACAACTTAGCGAAATTCACTGCCCTAGGTGCTAGCAAATGAACACCACCATCTATTGTTGCTCCTGGAGTAGGCATCCTTCTCATGATAGCTGCCACCATGGCCTCAAACATAGCAAGATAATTGGCCATAGCAGTTACAGCTCCTGAATGACCGTTGTTGCCTACCCCTCCAATCGCAGACTCTTCCTTAGCAGCATGTCTCGAAGTTCATCGACTCATTCTTACTCTAAAATGAGAGTCAATTCACATTAGAGAAAGCCACATTGATGTTCAAGTGCTTACTTACCTACTACACAATACTATATGCGTATATCATATCGTAATCATCCAAATAAAATTATAAATATGCCTCTCGTAGATTTTTACGTTCGTGAACTTTGGGTAAAATCGATTAACTAAAGCTTTGATACCAAATGTGACGACTGCCCCGTACATCATGCACCGAACTAAGGAATGGTGCGCCATATGACATGCAAGGCCGATACGGGACGATCATCAAGGCAGAATAACTCGAAATAAAACATATCGTATACTCACAACGTATGGATAATATATAATAATAAAATATAAAATAGGATATAGTAATGAAGCACAACTGAACAAAGAATCAAATTTCCATAAAAACATATAATCTTGGGTACAATACTTCTCGATACAAGAATCTCTGAATATAATTGCCTTATTACATCCCTCAAAGTATTAACAACATTAACATACATCAGAAATAGAAAATAAATAACTAAATAGTAGTAGTAATACGCCAGCCTCCTTCTCTTCACCACACAGCATGAACGACACCAAACCTGCTACCTGCTACTCAGCCTTCTCATCAACAACATTGATGAACAACCCAAGGTAATAAAAAGGAAACATAAAACCTTGAGTCAAACATCAGTCTTAGTGAGCGATAAAATAACTAACAATAGTTATATAGGATAATATGAGTGTAGGTAGATCAACCATCTGATCTGCCCAACAACCAATAAGTTAACCCTTAAAAGCTATTCATCACTTGCCATTACATAATAGGAAAGGATAACCCCCAGTCCCGCTTCTCTTCGACATCCTAAGGTGATAGCCTACCCAGAGAAAACAAAGAAGAAAGCGTACAATCAACCATAGTATTCATAACATCCAATATCCTATCTATCACCGTCCACAGCCTAGAATCCATCGATAATCGAATTTGCTTTCAATGATCAAAAGGGCTAATCGAGAAACCCCGGTTCTAACCAAACTACTATATGCCATCATGACTCATATGTTCGTCTTTTCCCATTCTCGAAGACTAGGCCCATCATGACTTCCCAGGGTACACGATCTTTCGAATTATATCTTAACCGACGTCCTCACAATACCTCTGCTTTGAGTCTGCTAGGACACTTTGATTACTTCCTAGGAACATCAAATTTGTCAAGCCTTTCATATCGACGACTCAGTTCATTTCTCGAACCATTCCATTATCATCCATGATTGACTCTCATACTGTCAATCCGTCATCGTACTGAATCGTATATCGAATCATAATCAGTGTCATATCAATCCGGCTCTGACCACTCCAACGCAAGTCCACAATCGAAGACCCATCCATCTTTGAGTTGTACATCAATCATTTGAAGTTCATTTCAATCCAAACTTCACCAGCAATCTCCGAAGTCATCGCAACCACGCTCCCAAAAATTAACGTCCATACGGGCTTCCCCTATGGGTCGGTGCTGACCCATCATGGATCAATGCCTACTCGTCTACTTAGCAAATTTTGCTAAGTAGTTGGCCACCCTCGATCCTTGTTTCGAGTAAATCACTCAGGTCCAATTTCCAAGCATTTTGATGTTTTTATAAGAACTTCTGCCGCTCTATCCATATCTCGAGTAATTATAACCTTCAGCCCATCACAAATCAACTCTGAATGGTCTGAAAATTTGCACATGGCCTCTACTCATCACTACAATGCCACGCCTCCAAGAATCATCGCCACCTGACATGGGCGATGCCGACCTATCATGGGTTGGTGCCAATCCATGCACTTATCTTATTTTTGCACGAAAATTTTCTCACTCTAATCTCCTGTCTTCCAGAGCACTTCTGCCAATTTTATGATCTTCTTTTATTTGATTAATTCTATATTTTCTAAAATTTGTATAAGGCAGCACGTTTAAATTATTATGGTATGCTTATTAAATGCGATAAATTTTCACTTTATCTATTAAATTTTAAGATACTAGTCGAGAACTCTTTTATTATATATATTTCCCAAAACAATCTTATCATTTTTGAAAAAATGTTATTTTTTCAAAAAAATTAGGCGGCATTTGGTTTATTTTACGTTTTGAGTTTTCAATAGTAATCACGAAAATAAAAAAAAGGTGGGATGATGTAGAAAATGGAAGGAACATGAATGGGATGATGGACAGATTGGAGGGACGACAGAGAGATGAATTGTCTTTTGTCCTTTCGTCATTTCTCTGAACATGAAACATTATTTTATTTTATGTGTTCGCTTCATTTTCTAAAATGGTCAGTTTACATTATATGTATGCGCCGTCTGCACTTTTGTATGAATGAAAATTCAAAACTTAATAGAGTAAATTGAGTGCACCCTTACTTTTTCTACCAAAATATCAATAGTTATTGTAAATCACTATTGTTTTATAGCCAAAATCAAATCAGTTTTCATAATCTCTTGAAAATTTTCATTAGTTTTGGATTATTTATGTAATGCATGTAAGTCTAAGATTTTTTCATTTAAAATATGTTTTTTCCTTAATAATTTTATTTCCAAATTCTAACATGTTTATATTTCCAGAACATTCCTTAAGTTTCTAAATGATAATTTAATTCTGATGTTATTTCATTACGTCTTCAAAAGAAAAGTCAAAATATATCTCATCATTGATAGCCATGAAGCGGACATTTGCTTGTTCCCCATCACTATCATTTTCACTTCTACTATCACTTGAAGAACAATCATCCCACGTCACTTGGAAAATGTGTTTGCTTCTCTTCGGATTTCTATCATTTTTGAATTTGTTTTGAAACTTTTCTTGTCTTTGTTTAGTTTTAGTAAATCATTTTCATGTGTTCAAACTTGTCAAATCTATGACATTTGAATGCTAATATTTCATCTGAATTGTCTGGTCTCTTCCTTCGAAACATCCATTGAATTTTTGGAATTTCTTGTAATTAGTGATGAACGCTACTTCTTTACCAAGCTTCGAATTGTTATCATCATCAGTTACCTAAAAAGTTCATTTGGTTTCATTTTGATCGACTGAAATTGATTTTCAAAACAAGCCAATTTTGGGTTGTTTAACCTTGGCCGTGTACCTTTACGGGTGAATTTAAGCATTTTCCAGATTTTATAAGTGGTTTTACACATCATAATTCTAAAATAATCCCTACTATCTAGCAAACATTACGAAACAATCATTGCTTTATCATTGTTGGAAGCATCGGTCTTTTGAGCATCTGTTCAGGTACTCAGTATAATAGTATATGGTTCGTACTGAGTTGGAATAGTCTACTAGATGTCGAGGTCCCTTGATTCCTAGACACTTTCATATGTGTAGCCCAATCTATGTAACTTTAAAATAAATTAACTTTAAATTTTGATTTTTATTTGTAATGAATCTTTTTACATCTCTGCTATTTTTTGCTATATCTCCAGTATAAATTTTTGTAACTCCTAATGTTTTAACTACACAGCTCAGGAAATTCACTAATTATGCCTTGATTTAACCCTAAGGCGTAAGTATACTATAAATCATCTTGACTTCGTGCTTGAAGATCTGCAACCAGATTTGATACAGTATAATAAAAGAAATCCAACTTCGTGTGTTTTTGGATGACGCGTATAAATCAATATTGTACATGCTTCCTATTATCACCATTATATTATTCAATAAGGTATAAGTTAGCTATTTTTCAACTGTATGCATTTTACATTATTTTTTTGTTGATTTTTCTGCAATAGTATGATATTGAATAAGTGCAGATATTAAATTTGAAATTTTGAAGTGTTCAGCAAAAATTGCATAAAAGCATGCAAATATTGTTTATAATTGTGTTAATATCTGCAGTTTTTCAAAAAATTGCATGTTTTTATGTAAATTTTGCTGAAAAGTGAATTTTTTGAGTTTTTTTGATGCATTTCTTAAAATTTTCTTACATAAATATGAAGACGATTATAAATTGAATTTAGTTTTGAAGTTTGGCAATTTTTTGCGTTAATTTTTTATTTTTTTATTATCTTTAAAAAAGTGACCTGAATTATATACGTTTTTTGATAGTGATTTTTGAGTATTTAGAAACTTAACATGGACCTTAACCAAACTATCTCTAAATTTTAAGTATTTGATACAATTTTATTTAAGAGAAATTATCAGCAATATTAGATGATAATGATATATAAATTCAAATATCAATGTTTGAATAATTATATATAATAAACCAACCTCTATCCAAGATGACAATAAAATGGCTATCATCAAACGTTGATGAATATCGAAAAATCATTGTATTCAAGATAACATCATATTCGTATTTGCTTTCAAAATCGTTTTCGAAAATTCACAATTGTAGATATAAGTGAATATTGAAAAATTATCTTATTCGTAAATGATAAAGAAAACCATAACTAGGAAACATTATTTCAACATTTTTTCTTTTCAATTCTATATATCGTAAAGAATGCAAAATGAACACACACAGTTATAACATTCAGTCTCGAACAGTTAACATGCATGAATGCATATGATATAAACAATAAACTTATTTTTTCCTTTTGAAAAAAAACATATTTTTCATTATGTTAATAAACAAAATAAACAATAGCCTTGGCAAAAAATAGAAAATTTTCAATACGGATGCCCATATATCTACATTTGCCTTTTTCTTTATTATCGATATTGGATATTTATTTATTTTAAAAATAGGAATGCACATGGAATTCATATTTGTTAGATATCCAGTCTTAAGCTCCAGCTATAATCGCATACACCATAAGTCTACCGAATGGATTAAAATTCAACAACGTTGTGGTATAATTTCTGTCACACCCCCATTCTCCAAGACAGGAAGCTCAACCCTACATACATTACGGTTATCTCTAGTGTTAACTTTCAATAATATAAACCGAAAGTTAACAAACCATAACATCAGAAGACACAAGGGTATGAAAAACTTCACAAAATATTCATTGATAATGATTTTATTCATGCAACTCTTTCGCATAACCCATTAAGAGAAAATATAAGTTATTATAAAATTTCATCCCTGAAAACACCATATGAATATGACCCCTCCGGTGATCAGAGTCTAAACATATATGCAATTGTAACTTTGCCGATACATACAATAAAAGGCAGAATAAATAGCGGTGCTATCAATCAGATACAACTTTCTATTTGCCTCCGGAAGCATATTTGAAGAAGAACCTGAAAACCCCCTAACCCTCAGCCTACTCAAAAGAGTACCCGAGAGTATAAGGGGAAATGTTAACGCGGTAAGTTTGGCGCTTGCATATGACAACCCAAAGTGTATGTTTTGTAATGAAACAACTGAGAAAAAACTAAATGAAATGAAATAGGACGCACAACTTTTATAGTGATTCGACATTTCATAGTAATCGTTTATCATAATATTGTCGATTAGGATACTTATACAAGTTCAAATACTTTGAATATACAAAGTTTTACAATAGAATAACAAATGTATTGTTAATTCATAACTTTGACCAAAAATTTCTTCTTTTTCGTTGATCCAAAGTGTGTTTGAGTGAACACTAATGTCCAAGAAATTCCAGATATGCCAAAAATGTTCAAGAATAAGCCCAAAGTCCAAGTGAATGCTAAAAAGTTGTAGGATATAACTTCTATGTGAAGTTTACAAGTTCATGAAGAAGTCCAAATCCATGAGAATCACCATGAAAGCCATTAATGGTGTCTTAGAGATCCAATCCCATATGCCAAGGTGTAGTCAAAGCCGAAGAATGCCAACCCCTTTGAATATCAAGCAAGGGGGTATTTATAGGTGAGGTTTCCATGCATTAGCTTGAATTTAATATCCCGAGGGGATGCAAAATTCGTATCATGAAAACTTAGCCAATATCATGTTGCTCTAGAGAATTTCTCATTCTAGTTACATAAGAAAATAGGTGCTCGGTGTGTGTCGGATCACTAGAAAAGAGGTGATCAGTACGATGCAAGCCTTGCCATGGCAAGCACCAAAAAATCATATCCCGGGATGCGATGCGGTCTAGTATAGAAGGCAGATACACATGGTAATTCTGTTGTGCCAAATAGTTGAGCTGGATTTTTGCATCCCACCCTACGTCGAGTACTAAGCGAAGAAATCATGATACAAACCTGTGAAAATGTGGGATCGGGCTGATGCAATCAGCTCCTTCGAGCTCGCCATATTCCCTGCTCATCATATCCTCGAGGGATACGAAATACAATTTTCGTATATCATATGGGATATGAAAACCGTATGTTATTATCCCTAGGGGATACGAATACCCTAGAGTCATACCACTTTGAAGAGTTGTCGGGGCTGGTGAGCATGCGAGAACGGTTGACCGCGCCATGTTGATCATGGTGTTTTATGACGCTAAGCCTGCGTGCCAGATCTAAAGCTCTATGTTGATCCAACGAGTTGCGTACATGATTTTCAGTGATGGGTACGAGGTGCTCAAAGCCTTTTTGAGTAATCGACATGCATTTGCCATACGTGATTGAGTCAATGCTGATTCCAAGAATGAACTATGTTTTAACTCAATTCCGATCGCGTCGCGACTTCGACCAAACCGCTTTATGCTTTTGAGAGGACGTGCTCGAGTCTGAGCGTGTCGCTAGCCATCAACTTGATGTGACTACTTGACCAAAAGCCAAGTCAGCTCTCTGTCTCCAAAAACATATCTTTCTTGATCGAAGGAGGATGTGTTTTGCGAGTAGTCAGGAATTATGTAAATTTATGAGTCAAAATTTGAGAGAAGTTTGATGATCGCTGAGACCGTTATATAGTAGAATATCAATGAGCAATGAGATCATAATGAAATGGAAATCCAACGACCACTGAGATCGTAATGAAATGGAAATCTAACGACCACTGAGATCGTATTGAAATGGAAATACAACGACCACTAATATCGTGACGAAATGGAAATCCAACGACTATTGAGATCGTAGCTTGATAGAATGTTGAGTCCGAGATGCATAGGATCCATAAAATAGAAAGCTGTGAGGTTTTTGGCCCCTACTAGAGCAAGTATGAATTTGTAAAAGATCTTCGTACTTGACCAACTTATAAGGAATTTTGTTCTTGATGGGTCAGGTTGTTAAGATTTTCGCATTAGGATGGTTAAGATAAGGGTTCTTGGTGGACCAATTCATGGAGTTCTTATGATTGGAAAACCTACTTGGAGAATCTCAACACCTAGCAGCTGTGAACCGGGTTCGTGGACCGGAGTCCGCGAACCTAAATCTAAAGTTGTGATACGAACTTCATGGACTTGATTCGAAGTTCAAATTCTATACTTGGCGGACTAAGTATGGGACCAAAGTCCCAATTTTATACTTGGCGGACCAAGTGTGGGACCAGAGTTCGAATTTTGTACTTGACTAATCAAGTGGGGACAATAATCCTAATTTTGTACTTAGCGGACCAAGTGTGAGACCGAAGTCCGAATTTTATACTTGACTGATCAAATGGGGCTGAAGTCCTAATTTTATACTTGGTGGGCCAAGTGTGGGACCGAAGTACAAATTTTATACTTAAATGATCAAGTAGAGACCAGAGTTATAATTTTATACTTGGCGGACCAAGTGTGGAACCGGAGTCCGAATTTTATACTATTGATCAGTGGGGACTAGAGTGCTAATTTTATACTTGGCAGACCGTGTAGACCAGAGTCCTAACGTAGTCTTTTATTAGTACCAAAGTGGTACAACAGTCGATAGTCTGGCTCAGAACACGACTGGATACCGTAGATTGGTTTCATGCATGTGTGAACTAACGTAGCCGCTTTGATTACAAGTTGCATAAGCCAGAAAGTGAGAAGTTGCAAACAACGGGAAAAACATAAGTAACAGACCGGAGTCCGAAAAGCCAGAAGGATCCATAGGGCCGAATTAATTGATTATGATGCCTTGGTGGTTGCACCAAACTTGCCCTTATCCTGAGATGTAGTTAGAGGTTGAGCACGTGGTGCTGCTGCTGCTGCTGCTGTTGTAGGATTCCTAACGTAACACCACGCCTGACATGTGCCTCGATCAGATCGCGAAACTGCTTGCAATGGTCGATGTCGTGACCTAGCAGTTCATGGAACAGATAGTACTTATTAGAGCTCGATTATCTTGGAGTTGGTTCCCTATTAGGAGGATTTTGTAAAGGCGTAGTTTCATGGCTGTTGAAATGAATCCTTTCCAAGCTATGAGTGAGCTCAGTGTATGTCGAGAACTTTAGCTCGATGCGAGGCGTGAGTTCTGATCATCCCAAGATTACCCTTTCTTCTTTCAGGGGAAGATGGTGCTACACCCGTTATCGAGTTGACTTGATCCAATGGTTTTTTCATCTCGGGAGTCCTCCTCCCTTAGAAATTTTTCAGCTTCGAAGTAGAATTCGGAGAGATCTGTAACAACCTGAGTTTCGCCGAACCGAATTTCTTTCAAAACTCTAATCCATCGAAACTCGTGTTGGTTTCTCTAGTATCCTGCAGAAAAGATAGAGATAAAATATATCAGAGCTCAGAAAATATCTCACAGTAGAATGGATAAAATATAATATAATCAAAATATAGCCTTACCCAAATTATAATACTGCTTAACTAGTATCCAAAGCTATTATATCTCTGCCACAAGTCTAACCTGCGAGTATGTAATGAGGAGGGGGTCAGAACATAGGTTCTGGTGACTGGATTTAAACTACACATTTTGTATAACCCTACATATACCGTTCAGTCACATTTTCTTTTTTATTAGGTTGCTTGGGTTAACAACACTCATGGTTTACACACACATCGTACTCATTTACTCCCAGTGGATTATCCTAATATAGTATATATGTAGCTACCCCCAATATTGTGGTACATCCCATGGTACCCCACTCACATGGTTTCCATCGTAATGTCATAGAAATGTATGTAGTCCCTCATCCTACGCCAGAGTGACGTACGACGCATATATCTCTCATTACTATGCTGCGTAAGCGTACGAACAGCCACTTCGATCTAGCCAGATTCTATCACAGAGTAATGCCTTCAAGTCTACGATACATCACCTAGAGTAGACATGCATGTATCTAGACTTTTCCGCGTACATCTCGTCAATCATTTTCGAAGCCTTAACTACACATAACCTCTAATATGCATGGAGTGCCATGGAAGGGCTGTACAAGAAACACGGAACTCGGTCGGAAGCTTTTCCATATCTATATAGGTCCGCCTTTAAGAGCCTCAAAATACAGATATCCTTCGGGTCTATTTTTCATGGTGGCTATGGGCCCACCTCGGCCCCTCCCTCAACTAGTAAAGGCTACAAGATCTAAGCGACTTGCCCCTAACAAACAATCTAAACATCCAGTTGGCGTATCCCCTCAACCACCATACCTCGATAGTGAAAGGTGGATGGCGTCTTGGGTTTATCTCTAGTCTTTTCTCATACCATTGGCTACCGATGATGGGTACCCAATGATCTACTATCCTTGTTGGTCATGACCCCTACCTCCCCGTTGAGGCGATCGCCGAATCACCCTAGTGTCACCTCGTCACAACTTTCTGACTACAAAGCTATTTTTGCGGTCAAGGCTACTCACCGGGTAGTTACGTGCAGACCCAACCTCCTGGAGCATATCTCGAACACTCCACCCCCATAGAGGACTACCAGGGGCACCTTCCACGTCTCAGGAAGTCGCGTGCTTCCCTTCCAGTCCTTTGGAGCCAACAGAATAATCAGATGAACGTGCGCTCCCTTCGTGCCTCATGACACCACGATGATCTACCCCATTGGGTTATTCACCCTCAAACGTGCGGACTGGTCTAAGCGCCTCATTATAATATGTTATTAGACACTATGTCTAAACATTCAGTTATGCGCTTGCTCTACCTTATCTAGTTTTCGTCTAACTTAGTTATTCCCATTCACATTGACTTCTTATTTAAGTTACCAAGTTCCTCTTGCTTATTAATCTCAGTCATATAACTTAACATATTTAAGATTACTAACAAGCCCACAACATGTTATTCTCTAGATTGTGATCCAAGGTCTGTAATCCACAATCCCTTTATATTCTTGTTTGATTTCATTGTTACAATAACATGTTCTACTTAATATGTAATTAAGTATATCTCAATTCACATATTTTCTGTTTAGCATGTCACTTATTATTTATGATTAAATATAACTTATTTCATTCCATAAGTTTGCCCCCTTCTTTCTTATTTAATCATAATTCCATCTTATACTGTCACTACCAGTTATCATTGTTTACTTATTAACTTATTTCTCTTAACTAAGGTTTACTAATAATTTTCTCTTCCCATAAATATAACTTATGTTGTCCTCATCAACATATTTCAAATTCTCGTTCTTACAAATAACTTAATTTACAATTAAGTACAACATATCTTATTACATAAGTTATTCCATTTCCTTTATCGTTTATTTTAACCTAAGTTATAATTTCCACTTGTCCCTAGGATAAGCCTACCTATTTGCACAATATTCCCTTTAATGTAATTTATTTATAATAGGTTATTATCATTCCCCGTTCATTCCACTTCTTTTACTGTTGTATTTATCTTTCAATTCCATTCATATCCATTAATTACAGTTAATGCCATTTATTTCTATCCTTTTATATACGTATATTTATATATATGTTTATGTACTAGACCTCTCACATTAAGCCTACCACTTGTGGATGCTGGATTTGTCAGGAGGTTTCGAGAAAACCTATTCCACAAGTTTAGTTAACCTCGTGTCTTAGCACCGTTATATGTTTATTTACGCACTAGACCTCTCACATTGAATTAACAACTTATGGACGCTAGATTTGCTGGGCGGTTCCGAGCAGACTTCTACCACAAGTTGAATTTAACCTCGTGTCTAAGTGGAGTTGCAGTTCTCTGTTTAATGTGAATTTTCTATATAATTTAGGCCTGTAGCGACCCGAACTTCTCGGCCTTCCTAAACCGAACAAGAAAGCGGACTGCTTTGAGAACCCGACGCATCAGAACACAAACTTGAGAACATTTCACTGCTATTATAACAATTTACATCAGAGTATAAGATATCAGAGTACAAACAAATAATTTTCATCGGAAGAATATCGGAGATTTTAATTACATTTAAATATATAAACATAATGTGTAGTGGAAAACATCAACTATCACAACTGAAAGAAATACACGGATACAAAGCATTCCGAATATAGCTTCAGCCGTAATCCAGGATCCTATGATGAGATACATCTGCAAAACTAAACTATTAGCTGCACATGTAGAAAATATGGGCACCCAGAGTCTAGGTAGAAACAATAAACTCCGAGTTAGTCATGGGACTAGTGTGAGAACTAAAACAGTTATTAACTTTATTTTAAAGTTGGGTAAATCAAGGGACCACTTCGTATGACACGGAACGGGTTTTCTCCCAAGAATACCATAAAACAAACAACGCAATGCTAAAAAAAATGAAGCCATTATAAGAATCAGATCCCAATAAACAATGCAACACAAACCAGTGGATAGAGTTTTATCTTATAATGGCCAAAAATGTTTGATACGCGAATCAGATGGCCATTATAAGACACAAGTCCCAACACACAATGCAACACAAATCAGATGGACGATCACCACTTACTACCTCATCTTGGCTGTACAACCCAATCAAGACATCAGTAATCATCCATTCGATGTGAAGATCTTCGGTCTTCAACCATCGTCTTTATCGTCGACTTGTAATCGTTGTATCAGTTATTCGGAATGGGTTAAACCCTGTGTTTCCAAATAACTCACGTATATTATAATCAAGTGCTATAATAACACATCATACGCCTTATTCCAATTCAGAATATTCTTTTATTCAGATATTCACATCTTAGGGGAAAGGTTCCAATTAATTTATCAAAGATAAGACCTTTTAAACTTATTCTTTAATCTTCCTTTGGATGTCATTTTCAAAAGATTTTATTTTATCTTTTCACAACTTAAACCCAATTAAGGTTTATCAACTAGCCGGGATTATTGAGCCTTACCGAAGTAACCATTTATTTTATTATTTCAATCCCAACCTATTCATCCCATGGAGCACAACTGGTAGTACTCCATATCTAACACCCACTGTGTTATTGGTAAAATTAATTAGCATTAATCGTTCAAATATAATTAAAGATTTAACTATCGCATGAAGTAGAACTGGTGGTACATCATTCTCGATCATTTCTTGAATTCGGTAAACTTAATTACCACATTCACATTTCAATCTGATTAATGATTTATTAAAAATCCATTTTAGTTTTAATCTCACAAATCATTATTTAATGATTATTCAACTTAGGAAATAAATCTTGTCGTTAAATGGGTTAAAGAACTAATGTTATTTAAAATATAGTTCACAATAAACCCAAAATCATTCTCTATTCAGATGGAACCTTCACGGAAACCAAATCAATCGTAATCGATATTTCCATATCAGGCTAATACAATAAGTGGAATAACAGTAAGGCCTTTTAAATTCCATAAATAGTAATGGTCTTCTTTCACAGAAGCTCATCTCGATTATTATTAGTCGAATTCCACTCAATTCCAATTTATTGTATTAATTTCGAAAGCTTTACTTTGGAAGATTCCATTAAATCTTAGTTAAAAGATCTATTGATTTCAAATCTTAACTTCACCGTTAATTAGGTTAAAGAACAGTGTTATTGAAGACACCATTCACAACGAACCCAAAATCCAATTTGATATCAAATACAAGGCTCTGAATAGAAATCATATCGACTTATATTCAATATCAAATTCTGAAACCAACGGATATCGTATTGGGAATAACGATATCTATATCTTCCAAATTCCTCAGTAATATCTGTATAATTACGAAAGTCAATATCGAAATATTTCGAAGATTATTTCAAATCCATTCCAATTCATAAGTTGGAAAATTCTGGTTATATCAGAACCATTTTAATTCCTTTTCAGTTCTTTACTTAATTTGATAAACAACTTATTCTGAAAAAAAATATTTATCTTTACAAACTTAGAATATTTCATCCGAAATCATTTCCAATCATTTATTATGATTATACATAATTTATTCATATTTTTAATAAGGCCCTTACACTCGGTTTCAAAATTGGCCACCGAACTACATCCATAGCGACCTTTTCCAAATTTGATTTGGATATATCTTAAAATCTAACAGTTAGATTTTAAATCTCTTATTATCATTCGGAAGCCCGACGGTCGAATCTCCCGTTACGTCCATTCAAAGTCAATGGTCAAAATTCGCGAACGGTCGCTGTGTGATACGTTCTACTCAGGCCATTTAGATATATATAATATATTTCGTCGATTTCCATTCAAATCATATTTTATAAATCGTTCATAAATTCATTTTAAAACGATTCCAACTTCCATTTCAATTTTAAATCAAAATTGAATATTCCATATCATTATATATTAAAATGATAATATTTTCAAAATATCATATTTTGAAATCAAATCTTTTCGATATTCATTATAAAATGAATAAAATCGAAAGAAAATTCTGTTGGAGTTAAAATGACATACATCTACTTAACTCGGTTCATATTCATTTCAGTTATGAATATTTCAATATTTTCATGTCCATCCAAAATCAGACGTCAAAATCATATTTTGATTCTTCATTGAATATTATTTTAAAATGTTGGTTATTTCTGAATTGGAAGCAGACTCAATTAATTACCATATAATTTTATTTATATGGATTCCATACATTGCATGTATTCAAAAATAGTGACAAACAACTATTAAACATTCAATTCACATCCAAAGTGCAATTTACAGCTGTATAAGCATTAAATAGTTAAATAATTCTTATAACAGTCTCTTAGTCAATTGGTAGACATACAATTAAATCCAAGGGAGATGTGAATTAATTAACGTCACCAGACCCGTGTGGGGTTTTCAATCATCAACAAATAATTAGGCGATATGTAAAATTATCGTCCTAGTACCCGTGTGGGGTTTACATCATAGTCCATGTGAATTTATTTTTAACAACACATATTTTCACAGTTTAATAACGATAACATTAAAACTGTAAACAACCATCAACCACCAAACAACATTTGCAATCACAGGAAACAAATATATATTTAGTTATAGAAATAAATAACTGTACAAAATTTTGAGTGAGAGAGTTCTCACATTTGGTTTCCACTCCGCCAGTCTTTAATTGACGATTTTAGTACCGTTTGGGTATAAATTTGCCTCAAATTCTAATTTGCTCCTTTTTGCTTTGGTCAGTTCCATTGTGTAGATCTCGTTGAGATGATTCCAACGCAAATGAGTTTGTGCGATTCTGATATTGTTTGCAAAAGTTATGACAATTCGAATGCCAATTACATTAATAATATAATTAAACATTTAATTAATTTAATTAAGGTTTTTAATCAACCTTAATCACCAAAAATTAGGCCCACTGACCACTTCGTTAATTCAACCCCTCGTTCCTTTTTACAAAACCCATGCCTCGTCAAAGATTTCCACCACCGCACATCCATCGGAGCGCCTGACCGCCGATCAACTAACGCCACCTTGTAGCCCTTGGAGTGCGCCACCTATGCCGATGTTTTGGGGGAACTCAATTGCTTCCCTGGCCGTGAAAACACCTATGACACCGACGGTTTTGAGCTGGAATTTTGAACTCATCCCTATACCAAACACGATCATCACCATATGGAAATAAAGATCAAGTGACGCTCTTTAATTTTTTTTTTTTGAAAGTATTTGGATTCGATTTCTAGAATGGAAGAATTTGGGGATTAAAATCTCGAAAAATCTGGCCATTGAATCGCTTGGAGGCGGCTTATAGTAGGTTGACAACAATTGTGTTTGACTTAGGGTTTTGGAAAACCTAGGGTGTGTATATACTAATAATATTATATTATTTAATTGTTTTATTACTTGTTCAACTCCACGAACTCCAAACGAATCCCAACGACTGTCGTCCCTAGCCAAATACCCCCATTCCGGACACAATGGGATATGTTTCGTAAGCCGATTCGACTGTTTCGATCAGTTTTTATAAAAATTAAAATATAAATTAATATAATGTTCAATATTGAATTCCAATGCACATTTTAATTTACCGGGCCACATACTGACTCCAAAAATTACGAAAATTGAAATCTAGCTATGTTTTGACGATACTATCCTAAAAAAATCAATTTCATCAAATTTGGAGACCATTTGGAAAATGACATTTTTAATTGGCTTATTAAATTTAAACTGAAATTGAAAACACGTTTAAATTTACTATGCTTACATACTAATTCCAAATGACTTGAAATTTTAAACCTAGCAATAATTTGACATTCCAGATCCAACAAAATTAGTTTCATCAAAAACGGAGGTCATTTGCAAAATGGCTATTTTTAAGGGCTATATATAGTATTAATATATATATATATTCCATGGCGGCTATTCTTAATTTTAAACTGGACATAACTTACAATTTATAAAGTGAAATCTCAATTTTTCACATTCGTTAGAAAGATATAGTTAAATAGATTCTAACATTTCTTGTTTCATTTAATTCTGACTTATAATGAATTCTATACATTCATTCAAAGTTTAAAATGGAATTTTCATACTATTGCGCCATTTCGAGTTCGTTTTAATTAAATTTCAAATTTATATATTCTAACTTCGATTTAAATAAATTTTAAATCGTTAATTCTCCAAATAAACCATATAAAATATTTAATTTCTACTAAAATTAATTTGAAATAAAATTTAAATTAGTTCCAAAAATACGGGTTGTTACAATCTCCTCCACTTAAAACTTTTTCGTCCTCGAAAAAGGAACAGAAGTGAAAGTTGTTTAACCAACCAACTCAACTTTCATTCTGGCTTGAGTCCTTCGACTTTTCAGTTTCTACAAGCTTTCAAATTTCTCTGAAATTTGGCTAACACCCTAAATTTCTGAAAAATTGCGCCATAACCTCCTTTGTATAGGTTGATCTGAACAAATTTATTGGGCTGTATTAGGCACCTAATAAATGTATATATCACATACAAATCAAATGTGAGTTATCTATGCTCAAGGGAGATGTGTAAAAAATCATTTCTTTACCTAGTGATGGGAATTAGTCATAATCCATGTGCCGTATCTAAAACAAGAGAGATGTGTACATTTTTGTATCTCCTAACCCGTGTAGGGTTTGTTATTAAATTCTGCAATTTTCCGTTATAGGTTATTAAGTTCATAATCAGTCCTCGGTTCAACCTGTAATTCAGTACTCGCCATACAAGCATCTTACTCATATGGTAATCCAAATCTCGTCACATAAGCACCAAATGCTTATATGGAATATGATATGCTATGCCATCTTCAGTAGTATGTTATGCGGTGTAGTCCATAATTTATTTGTTGCTATCCTATGGCGTACATTTGATTTCACATAGAACAACCATCACAGCGCATCCAAATCACTCACAGTAGTTTATAATCAATAAAATTGCGCAACTAACTCATTAAGGTGCACCTGTTTGTCGGGCACACAAATTTATTTCTCTACTCAATAGTAAATCCATAACCTGCTTAACAAATATATGTATATATCCATGTATATAAATCCAATTCGAATTAATTTTCAATTCAGTTCAATATTAAATATGATAATATTTAATTTACCTTTCATTTTCATATTGGTTTTATTATTCCAATATTTTTCTTAGTCAAACTAATAATCACACAACACAACTAGCAATCAATTAGTTGATTACCTTTTCAAATATATAACTTTATATATTCAAAATCATATTTTCAGTGCCAAATCACAAATAATAAATTCTAACTAAGTTTTGGTTCTCACACCAGTCAATTGGAATCATATAGATATCCCACTTTCGAAACTCGAACATAAATATTGATGATGCAGCTGCTATCATCAGAATTATCCCCGGGCTACTAGAGTGTGATTCTATATGTACCCAGTATATTTGAGACTTCGTATATACATTCGCAGACATATATGCAAAATCTTCTTATACCCGGTAGTCCAAAATGAATACTAAATCAAAATACTTAAATTCTTGTAATAAGATATAATTTTCAAAATTAAATTCATTTTTATAGATAACACTCTTCAAACTCATTCTGGGGTATTACTGACCCTATCTCTAACGAGTCATTCTTATAGGATGTTACTAATCCTATCTTTGGTGAATTCTTTTGTTCTGTTCTAATGTGTCTTATTCTCGAGCTTTGTAAACCAAAGCTCTGATACCACCTATACCGACCCGAACTTCCCGACCGACCTAAACCCAACAAGAAGGCAGACTGCTTTGAGAACCTGACGCATCAGAACACAAACATGAAAACATTTCATTGCTATTACAACAATTTACATCAAAGTATAAATAAATAATTTCAACGGAAAAATATCAGAGATTTGAATTACATTTAAATACATAAACATAATGTGCAGCGGAAAACATCAACTACCACAACTGAAAGAAATACAAGGATACAAAGCATTCTGAGTATAGCTCCAGCCATAATCCAGGATCCTATAATAAGGAATACCTGCAAAACCAAACTACTAGCTGCGTGTGTATAAAATATGGGCACCCAAAGTTTAGGTAGAAACAATAAACTCTGAGTCAGTCATGGGACTTGTATAAGAACTAAAATAGTTATTAACTTTATTTTAAAGTTGGGTAAATTAAGGGACCATGCCGTATGACATGAAACGGGTTTTCTCCCAAGAATACCATAAAACAAACAACGCAATGCTAAAAGGAAAAATGAAGCCATTGTAAGACCCAGTTCCCATCACACAATGCAACACAAACTAGAAGATAGAGTTTTACCTTATAATGGCCAAAATGCTTGATACGCCAAATTTATCTTTTATTATTATTATAAGTGTAGAAATCAACTTCAAATATAAATGTATCAATCATAGACGACATAGTACCCCATCCTACTATGTCGCCATATAGGTTTACAACTGAAATCGAAAGTCGCGAATTGGAAATTGGATTTCCATCTATGAACTGAGGCAAGGGATCTTCCTCTCCGATTCGAGACACACAAGCAATGCCTCAAGATCACGCCTCTGGGCAACCCTAGGTTAAACGCATGGCCGGTTAGCCATCGCTGATTTTTTATACCATAAACTATACGTTAGCCGGTTCTATCGAACCTCCAAAGTGGTCAGTAACGTAGACCAATCATGAGCCATTGGAGACTCAAATAAAATCCAAGGTACCTTGCCTTCCATCAAATAATATCCAACATCCACATAAGTAAATGTCTAAGCTCCATACCATGACATCACTTCTAGCTAGAAACTAACGTATGTCCATTTCCATGCGTTCCTCATCTGGTTCATACCGAGGGGGGGGGAGGGGGTGAAGCTCGCGAATTAACGCTACACAAAGCTGCGCTATTTAAAGATGTGCTTTGATCATCAACCACAAGGCTCTGTTTTCAATAAAAACTTTGATCCACGCATATCATCATGCCACATTGTCAGACCATACCATACCATTTATTTATACCAATATTAAACCTCTAAGCTCGTACGTCTCAAAGAAGCATGTTCAGCAGGGGAATAAATTCTCCGCCACTAAACAGATATATATTTAGCAGAGATCAATGAATATAGTGCGAATTACAATGTCAAACATTCAATCCGTTTGCAAGTCCGTTCTGGGTCTGAATGAAACCAGAGGCACCTTATTCCTCGTCGCATATGTCCAATATAGGAGAGAGGCCCTCGCATATCCGGTTGATCTCCAAGTACGTTTGGACGATCACCACTTACGATCTCATCTTGGGTGTACAGCCCAATCAAGACATCAGTAATCATCCATTTGATGTGAAGATCTCCGGTCTTCAACCATCGTCTTCGTTGTCGACTTTTAATCGTCGTATCAGTTATTCAGAATGGGTTAAACTCGGTCTTTCCGAATAACTCATGTATCTTATAATCAAGTGCTATAATAACACATCATACGCCTCATTCCAATTCGGAATATTCTTTTATTCAAATTTCACATCTTAGGGGAAAAGTTCCCATTAATTTTATCAAAGGTTAGTTCTTTTAAACTTATTCTTTAATCGTCCTTTGGATGTCATTTTCAAAAGATTTTATTTTATCTTTTCACAACTTAAACCCAATTAAGGTTTATTAACTAGTCGGGATTGTCGAACCATACCGAAGTAACCATTTATTTTATTATTTCAATCGCAACCTATTCATCCCATGTAGCACAACTGGTAGTACTCCATATCTAACACCCACTATGTTATCGGTAAAATTAATTAGAATTAATCGTTCAAATCTAATTAAAGATTTAACTATCGCATGAAGTAGAACTGGCGGTACTTCATTCCCGATCATTTCTTGAATTTGGTAAACTTAATTACCACATTCACATTTCAATCTAATTAAAGATTTATTAAAACTCCATTTTAGCTTTAATCTCACAAATCATTGTTTAATGATTATTCAACTTAGGAAACAAATCCTGTCTTTAACTGGGATAAAGAACTAATGTTATTTAAAACATAGTTCGCAGTAAACCCAAAATCATTTTCCATTCAAATGGAACCTTCACGGAAACCAAATCAATCATCATTGATATAAGTTTCCATATCAGACTAATATTATAAGTGGAATAACAGCAAGGTCTTTTAAATTCCATAAATAGTAACGGTCTTCCTTCACAAAAGCTCATCTCAATTATTATTAATCGAATTCCACTCAATTCCAATTTAATGTATTAATTTGGAAAACTTTACTTTGGAAAATTTCAATAAATCTTAGTTAAAAGATCTATAAATTCCAAATCTTAACTTCACCGCTAATTAGGTTAAAGAACAGTGTTATTGAAGACACCATTCACGACGAACTCAAAATCCAATTTGATATCAAATACAAGGCTCTGAATAGAAATCATATCGACTTATATTCGATATCAAATTCTGAAACCAACGGATACCGTATTGGGAATAACGGTATCTATATCTTCCAAATTCCTCAACAATATCCGTAAAACTACGGAAACCAATACTGAAATATTTCGAACATTATTTCCATTCAAATCCATTCCAATTCATATGTTGGAAAATTCTGATTATATCAAAACCATTTTAATTCCTTTTCAGTTCTTTACTTAAGTTGATAAACAATTATTCTGATAAAAATACATTTTATCTTTACAAACTTGGAATATTTCATCCAAAATCATTTCAAATCATTTATCATGATTTTACATAATTTATTCATATTTTTAATAATTTTAATAAGGCCCTTACAGTCGGTTTCCAATATCGGCCACCCAACTGCATCCATTGCGACCTTTTCCAAATTTGATTTGTACATATATTAAAATCTAACCATTAGATTCTAAATCTCTTATTATCATTCGAAAGCTCTTTTCGATATGAACCCAACGGTTCTGGTTTTAGGAGAATCTGATGGTCAGATCTCCCGTTACATCCATTCAAAGTCAATGGTCGAAATTCGCGAACAATCGCTGCGTGATACGTTCTGTTCAGGCCATTTAGATATATATAATATATTTCAACGATTTCCATTCAAAATGTATTTTATAAATCGTTTATAAATTCATTTTAAAACGATTCCAGCTTCCATTTCAATTTTAAATCAAAATTGAATATTCCATATCATTATAATATTAAAATGATAATATTTTCAAAATATCATATTTTGAAATCAAATCTTTTCGATGTTCATTATAAAATGAATAAAATCAGCAGGAAATTCCGTTCGAGTTAAAATGATGTATATATACTTAACTCGGCTTCATATTCATTTCAGTTATGAATATTTCAATATTTTCATGTCCATCCAAAATCGGACATCAAAATCATATTTTGATTCTTCACTGAATATTATTTTAAAATGTTCGTTATTTCTGAATTGGAATCAGACTCAATCAATTACCATATAATTTTATTTATATGGATTTCATGCATCGCATGTATTTAAAAATAGTGACAAACAACTATTAAACATTCAATTCACATCCAGAGTGCAATTTACAACTGTATAAGCATTAAATAATTAAATAGCGCTTATAACAGTCTGTCAATCAATCGGCTGACGTACAATTAAATCCAAGGGATATGTGAATTAATTATCATCCCTAGACCCATGTGGGGTTTTCAATCATCAGCAAATAATTAGGGGATGTGTAAAATAATCGTCCCAATACACATGTGGGGTTTACATCACAGTCCATGTGATTTAAAAAAAAAACACATATTTTCACGGTTTAATAATGATAACATTAAAACTGTAAACAACCATCAACCACCAAACAACATTTGCAATCACAAGTAACAAATATATATATTTAGTTATAAAAATAAATAACTGTACAAAATTTTGACTGAGAGTTCTCACATTTGGTTTCCACTCCTTCAGTCTTTAATTGACGATTTTAGTACTGTTTGGGTATAAATTTGCCTCAAATTCTAATTTGCTCCTTTTTGTTTGGGTCAGTTCCATTGTATGAGATGATTCCAACACAAGTAAGTTTGCATGATTCTGATATCGTTTGCAAAAGTTATGACAGTTCGAATATCAATTACATTAATAATATAATTAAACATTTAATTAATTTAATTAAGGTTTTTAATCAACCTTAATCGCCAAAAATTAGGCCCGCTGACCCCTTCGTTATTTCACTCCCTCGTTCCTTTTTATAGAACTCATGCCTCGTCAAAGATTTCCACCACTGCACGTCCATCAGAGCGCCTGACCGCCGATCAACTAACGCCACCTTGTAGCCCTTGGAGTGCGCCACCTATGCCGACGTTTTGGGGAAACTCGATCGCTTCCCTGGCCGTGAAAACACCTGCGACGCCGTCGGTTTTGAGCTGGAGTTTCGAACTCATCCCTACACCAAACACGATCATCACCATATGGAAATAAAGATCTTGTGACACTCTTCAATTTTGTTTTTGAAAGTATTTAGATTCGATTTCTAGATTGGAAGAATTCGGAGATTCAAATCTCGAAAAATCTTGCCATTGAATCGCTTGGAAGCGGCTTATAGCAGGTTGACCGCAATTTTATTTGATTTAGGATTTTGGAAAACCTGGGGTGTGTATATACCAATAATATAATATTACATAATTGTTTTATTACTTGTTTAACTCCAATGAACTCCAAACGAATCCCAACGACTATCATCCCCAGCCAAATACCCCCATTCCGGACACAATGTGATATGTTACGTAAGCCGATTTGACTGTTTCAATCAGTTTTTATCAAAATTAAAATATAAATTAATATAACATTGAATATTGAATTCCAATGTACATTTTAATTTACTGGGGCATCATACTGACTCCAAAAATTACGAATATTGTAATCTAGCTATGTTTTAATGATACGATCCTAACAAAATTAATTTCATCAAATTTGGAGACCGTTTGAAAAATGACATTTTTAACTGGCTTATTAAATTTAAACTGAAATTAAAAACACTTTTAAATTTACTATGCTCAGTTTAAATTTACTATGCTCACATACTAATTCCAAATGACTTGAAATTTTAAAACTGACAATAATTTGATGTTCCGGATCCAAAAAAATTAGTTTCGTTGAAAACGGAGGTCATTTGCAAAATGGTTATTTTTAAGGGCTATATATAGTATTATTATTGTTAGCAAATAAATGATCAAAGAAGCAAGCAAAAATAGTAGCACACACAAGATTTAACGTGGAAAACCCTTTATGGGAAAAAACAATGGGAGAAAGGCAAAATTTGTTAATTAATTAACGGAGTTTTTTACAAGCTGCTTGCATACAAACAATAGCAATGAAACTATCTTCTACTTTCATGCAGCCAAAGAAGGAGAGAAAGAGTAAAATATGGATCTACATAATCCTTTAGATGAGGTGGCTGAAAATATCTCAACATGAGAGTAAAATAAGAATCTATATGATCCTTTAGATGAGGTGGCTGAAAATATCTCAACATGAGAGTAAAATAAGGATCTACATGATCCTTTAGATGAGGTGGCTGAAAATATCACAACGTGAGAGTAAAACAAGGATCTACATGATCCTTTATTTTTGCATCAGCTGGACCAGTTCTAATGAGAACTTCGGATCACAAATTAACTGTAACAACCTGCACCTCCATTCACGCAAGATATTGTCCCCAACTTAGCCACCGTATAGGTGTGGGGTTTTGTTTCTCAAAAGGCCTCAGCATTAGTAAGAGATGGACTCTACTATATAAGTACCCACTTCACACAGGCTTCCACGATGTGAGACTTAGGGGTGTTACATTCTCCCCACCAACAGAGCCCAACGTCCCCGTTGGCTGACAAACACCTCACCCAGGCATTGTGGCCCACACAGGAGCCACAATTCCGACTGGATATTGGCTTTGCGTGCCTGAATATCATATGTAAAACTGATGAGTTCACAGACAATGGAAATGGTGCTACAGATACATTGGCTTTACGTGCCTGAAAAGATGAAATGTCAACTAAAAATAATAATAATAATACATAAGGAGCGCTTCTACCCTAATGCTTAAGATGTAAATAGATATTGCTTCATGGTTAAAAAGAAAAAAATTGCAAGTACAATAAATCTATAGCAAAATAACTTTGTCCGTACACACCCAACTAGCCTTTCGAAAGCTAACATGATTGGCAGGGATACTTTACAAAGCTTAGGTAGTGGATGCCTGATGTTGTAGTGAAGGAGAGTGTGGTGGAAAAATATGGCAAGTGGAAAGATTTTAGCTCTTAAAGAGGAGAGGCAGCAAAAAATGCATGAGCGCATAGAGTGCGGTGAATTTTGTATTCATAAAAGTTTACGTATTTTATTTTTCTGCTGAATAAATATTGTAACTCTCTAATATTTGAATAAAAATTTATTTTGCTGCTATTCTTGTGTACTGCGATTCTGTGTTAAATTCCATTTTAAACCCTGTAAGCCGATAACAATCTGTCGTTTTAAACGCTTCAAGTCGGTTTAATTATCGACTTGGGGCGCTTAAAAGGGCAGGTTGTTACATTAACAATCTCCACCTTGAGACGAATTCTCATCTTAAAGTAGAAAGATGAACTACAAAGACGAACTTCAACAAATAAATATCTGCCTTGCTCCAATAGTCCCTTATACTGTAACACCAACCAAGCTTGAGCAAAGCTCAAACTTAGTAATTGGATCTGGCTTTGTCATCATGTCAACGGGATTGTCATGAGTACTTATCTTGCAAACTTTAACACCACCATTAGCAATAACATCTCGGATGTAGTGATATCTAACATCGATATGTTTAGTTCTCTCATGAAACATTTGATCCTTTGTGAGGCATATAGCACTCTGGCTATCAGAAAATATGTATCTCCACAAAGCTCAAAGTATAAACCTCTCAGCCAAGTAGCTTCTTTACATGCTTCAGAAATAGCCATTACTCGGCCTCAGTAGTAGATAATGCTATGGTTGTCTGCAAGGTTGCGTTCCAACTCACAGCACAATCACCAATGGTGAAAACATAACCTGTTAATGATCTCCTTTTATCCAAATCACTGGCAAAGTTAGAATCCACATAACCAACCAGTTCATCTTTAGATTTACCAAACTGCAAACAAGCATTTTGCAGTCCCATGAAGATATCTGAAAATCCATTGAACTGCTTTCCAATGCGCTCTTCCAAGATTGGCCATGAATCTACTGACAACACTCAAAGCATGTGATAAATTAGGACGCGAACAAACCATGACATACATAAGTGAACCAACTGCACTAGAATAGGGAACTACAGACATGTACTCAATATCCACATCTGATTGTGGACACATGGTTGATGACAATTTGAAATGTGCAGCAAGAGGAGTACTTATAGGCTTGACATCAAGCATATTAAAACGACGAAGCACTTTTCTAACATACCCACTCTGACTTAGGTATAATTTTCCAGAAGTTCTATCTCTTGATATCTCCATGCCAAGAATCTTTTTAGCATCCCCAGATCTTTCATTTCAAACTCTCTACTCAACTGCCCTTTCAAATTTTCAATTTCTACCTTGTCTTTTGAAGCAATCAACATATCATCGACATAAAGTAGCAAATAAATGGCTGAATGAGTAGTAATTTTCAAATAGTCACAACTATCATAATTGGACTTTTTAAAACCTTGAGATAGCATAAAAGTTTCAAATATATTATACCATTGCTTAGGTGACTGTTTCAATCCGTAAAGAGATTTCTTTAATTTACAGACAAGATTTTCTTTTCCAGGCTTGATAAAACCCTCAGGTTGATGCATATAAATATCCTCTTCTAGTTCTCCATGTAAGAATGCAGTTTTTATATCTAACCGTCGAAGCTCATAATCATGCATAGCAACAATACTGAGTAAAATGTGAATTGAGCTGTATTTCACAACAGGGGAAAAAACATCATTATAGTCAATACCTGGAATCCGACTGTAACCTTTTGCAACTAATCTTGCTTTGTACCTTGTCTCATCGTTTGGCGAAACACCTTCTTTTCTCTTAAAAACGCATTTGCAATGAATATGTTTCTTCTTTTTATGCAACTTGATTAAGTCCCAAGTGTCATTTCTTTCAAGTGACTTCATCTCATTATACATGACAGTCATCCACTTATCATAATCACTAGAGATAACAACTTCAGAATATGAAGAAGGCTCGACAATACCTTCTATTTCTTCTGCTACAGCACACGCATAAGCAACAAAATTTGCTTCCTCAATAAACCTCCTTACTGGTTTTGGATTCCTTCTAGGTCTTCTTGTTGCAATAGATTGCTGCGGTGGTTGCATAACTGCTGGAGGATCCTCAACAATGGGCGCTTCATCATGTCCCTCAATTTCTGCATTTGATGTAACATCTGAATCAATAATATGCTCCACCTGGACATTTGATTTCTGCTCACTCTCAACAAGATCGTTAGTAGATGGAATATCATGTAGCATAGCAGATTCATTAAACATGACATTTCTGCTAATTACAATCTTATTTGTTTCAGGATTACATAATTTATAGCCTTTAACACTAGACTTATAACCAAGAAAAATGCACTTAACATCTCTTGGCTCAATCTTTCCATTGTCAACATGAGCATAAGCAATGCATCCAAAAACTTTTAATTTAGAACAATTTGCTGGAGAACCAGACCATACCTCAACCGGAGTTTTCTTACCAATAACAATAGAGGGAGAGCAGTTGATGAGATAGCAGGCTGTGCAAGCAGCTTCAGCCCAAAAAGCCTATCCAAACATGAGTTTGACAACATGCAGCGAGCCTTAGAAATGATAGTCCTGTTCATATGCTCGGCAACCCCATTTTGCTGAGGAGTGTGAGGTATGGTGTAGTGCCTAACAATGCCTTCAGCCCTACAAAATGAATTAAATTTATTTGAACAGAACTCCATCCCATTATCAGTCCGAAGCTTCTTTACCTTCCTTTCAGTTTGCTTTTCAACCATAGTCTTCCACTCTTTGAAAGCTAAAAAAGCTTCAGATTTATGCTTCAAAAATAAGGCCAAACTTTCATCGAATAATCATCAGTACTTGTCATCATGTAACAAGCATCGCCCATAGATGCTTTCCTAGACGGTCCCCATAAATATGAATGCATATAATCTAGAATGCCTTCTGTTGTATGAACTGAAGTGTTAAGCTTCACCCTCTTATTCTTGCCAAAAATGCAATGCTCACAGAACTTCAGCTTGCGTGCGCTGTACCCATCAAGAAGTCCTCTCTTATTCAACTCTGACAGACCTAATTCACTCATATGTCCAAGACGCGTATGCCAAAGATTAGCAGTATCACAATCAAAAATATTATTTGAGATAACAGGGGAAGCATTACCTGAAACAGTAGTTTCTTGAAGATAATAAAGGCCATTTGTTTGCCTAAGATTACCCTTCATTACAATAAAAGAACCATTTGTGACTTTCAGGATGCCACCTCCACCTGAATATTTGTACCCTTTGTCATCAAGAGCACTTGAACAAATCAGATTTCTCTTCATGTTAGGAATGAACCGAACATCTGTTAAAGTTCTGATTGCGCCATCAAACATCTTGATCTGAATAGAACCAATTCCTGCTACTTTACATGCTGAATCATCACCCATCAAAACTAAGCCAGCATCATTTGTGGGTTCTAAGGTTGTAAACCAATCTCTATTAGGATACATATGGAAGGTGCAAGCAGTGTCAAGTATCCGTTCATCCTTAATCTCAGCTCATCCAGCAAACACAGTAACAACAAGCACCTCATTGTCAGAACTATCATTACGAGCACAATTGGCATTAATTTTATCTTCTTTGTTATCCTTTGGTTTGTATGTGCCATTTCTCTTTTCCTTGTTCCGCAACTTATAACATTCAAATATTTCATGTCCATCCCTCTTACAATATTTGCAAGAGTTGTATTTGCCTTTAGATTTAGATCGACCTTTATAGGCATTTGAACCTTTACCTCCAGATCCATTATTTGATTTTTTTTCTCCTTTGTCCTGCCACGAACGAACAAACTTTCGACTTGAGAGCTTGATCCATTTGAAGACACCAGTTGTTTCATTTTCTCCTTGGTGTGCAAGGCTTCATAAACGTCATTTAGAGTGAGGGTATCATGACTATATAATATGGTATCTCTGAAATTTGAGTAAGAGCTGGGCAGAGAAAACAATAGGATTAAACCCAAATCTTCATCATCATATTTAACTTCCATTGCAGCCAAGTCAGAAACAATCTATTTAAAATCAGAAATACGGTCTAGCAAATTACTTCCCTCTTGCAATTTGTGTAGGAATAATTTTTGCTTGAGATGCATTTTACTTGTGAGATCCTTGGTCATGCAGATTGACTCCAATTTCAGCCAAAGAGAAGCAGCTGTCTTCTCGTTCAAAACTTCTTACAAAATATTATTGTGTAGATGGAGGTGAATTTGAGACAAAGCCTTCCGATCCCTTCTCTTCTCATCATCGGTCCATATTTCAAATCTATTGTTCCCGAATCCATCCAATGCATCATCATAATCAGCTTGTGCGAGCAACGCCCGCATCTTCACTTGCCATAATGAGAATCGAGTATTCTGATCTAATAGCGGAAGATCATACTTTAACGACGCCATGCTAAATGAACCCGTGACGACAAAACGAATCAGCTCTCTGATAGGGCTGCACGCAACCCATATCCTACCCGGCCCAACCCACCAACCCGACCCAACCCATATAAACCTGACCCAACCCATCCTAGTTCGGGTCGGATATGGGTTACAATATGTTACCCATACTACAAACGGGTCGAGTTTGATATTTTGTTCAACCCAACCTTATTTTAACCCAACCCAACCCTATATTAAAAAACTAATTTAATATCATCATACTTAAAACTAGAATAGTATAATCCTAGAATAATGTTTATGCATTCTATAGTAAATATGCAAAAAAACATATTTTATGTCAATCCAAACTAGATAGAATTTGGCAAATATATTTTAAAGTGCATTTCAATATATCTTAAAATGAAACACTTGTTCTACTATGTAGTAAATTAATTTTATATGATGTGTTTTACGATGAAATTTTAATAAAATATATCTTATAGTGAATCAGTTATTTTAAATGTATTATGCTAGCAAAAATCTAATATATTATGTTGAATATTTTAAAATACTTTTTAAAAAAATTCCTTTTATTCTCATTTTTTATTATATTCAAGCAACCCAACCCAACCCTACTAAACCCGACCCGACCCATACTTCAACCCAACCTCATATAGGGACGGATACGGGTTGAACTTCCTTAAACCCATACTTATACGGGTTGGATGCAGTATTTGGTCCAATCCGACCCAACCCATACTTTGTGTAGCCCTACTCTCTGATACCACTTGTTAGCAAATAAATGATCAAAGAAGCAAGCAAAAATAGTAGCACACACAAGATTTAATGTGGAAAACCATTTGCGGAAAAAAACCACGGGAAAAGGCAATCTTATTAATTAATTAATGGAGTTTTTTTATAAGCTGCTTGCATACAAACAATAGCAATGAAACTATCTTCTACTTTCATGCAGCCAAAGAAGGAGAGAAAAAGTAAAATAAGGATCTACATAATCCTTTAGATGAGGTGGATGAAAATATCTCAACATGAGAGTAAAATAAGAATCTGCATGATCCTTTAGATGAGGTGGCTAAAAATATCTCAACATGAGAGTAAAATAAGGATCTACATGACCTTTTAGATGAGGCGGCTGAAAATATCACAACGTGAGAGTAAAACAAGGATCTACATGATCCTTTATTTTCGCATCAGTTGGACCAGTTTTAATGAGAACTTCGGATCACAAATTAACAATTATATATATATATATATATATATATATATATATATAAATTCCATAGCGACTATTCTAAATTTTAAATTGGACATAACTTACAATTTATAAAGTGAAATCTCAATTTTTCACATTCGTTAGAAAGATATAGTTAAATGGATTCTAACGTTTCTTGTTTCATCTAATTCTGACTTATAATGAATTACATACATTCATTCAAAGTTTAAAATCAAAATTTCAAACTACCGCGCCATTTCGAGTTCGTTTTAATTAAATTTTAAATTTACACATTCTAACTTCAATTTAAATAAATTTTAAATCGTTAATTCTCAAAATAAACCATATAAAATATTTAATTTCTACTAGAAATAAATAAAAATAAATTTTAAATTGGTTCCAAAAATACGGGTTGTTACAAGGCATGTCCATTCTTCCAAATTTTTACTGTAATCTATATTTTGCATGTCATTATATTAAACCCAATTTGTGTCGCATGTTCTTCCTAACATGTAATTAATTTCATCTCAAAATAACATATGACCATCAAATCATGTAATTATTCTAATTTAACATGTAATTATTCCAATTCCTACAAATAAGGGTTCAAGTACAGAAATGTCAGAAGTTAACATGTAATTAGAACAACAGATATCGCTACACATATTTTAACAAGTTTACATTTAAATATGTGAACTTTTCAGCTCGTTAAACGTTTCAGCATATGAACTTTCCAACATATTAATATTATAACATATTAATATTTCAACATGTCATATTATTATTTCAACACTTTTAATCCTTCTAGCAGGTTTACACTACATATTAACGGCGAATGTTTACCATTATAAAAAAATTATATAACTTAAATCCACTCACCTAATTTACTTTCCAAATCCTGAATCTGGTCTAGATTTAGTATTCCATGGTCCTCCTAACTTAATTTAGAACCTAGCAACCATGGATCCATAATTCTTACTAAAAGAAAAAGGGAGGAAAGAGGAGAAAATTGAAATAGGCCAGATATAAGAAATTACCTTACTACGAATATGATTCTGAACACCTTCTTATTAATATTCATTATTTTCTTCTAGATCTCGATTCATTATTTTCCTAACCTAATTATCTTATTTCTCTGAAGAGATCTGAGGAGGAGGAAGAATGACAAAGTATAGATGTCGTCTCAGAAATATTAGATTTAGACCAGGCTCTGATAACCTATTTATCAGTATTCAGGATCTTATCGTACACACGGCGCTGAGTCAGCACTGAACCTAGTTAAAAAAATAGTCCAGATTCATGGACGAATCTAGCCGGATTTGGGGGGTGTCGACCCCAGTGTTGACCCCTCTACAGGGGTGTCGACCCCTGGGTCGACCCAATAGCGGGTCCCATGAGCTGTTTTGGTGTAGAAGTTTATTTGTTTGAACGTTTGACTTTCTGGAATTTATTTATACGTTATATTCACATATAATCTTCTTGTATGTATACAAATCTTCTAATGACCATTTTACACGTGTGTGTGTGTATATATATATATGCACAGCTTTTACTTCGATTTCAAAATTCAAACGGTATTGTACCGTTATTTAATTCTTGCCATATTTCTTTGATTGCAACCTTATCATGAACTTTATCTCTTGTATATATGTATATATTTCTACACATATATACGCGTATATTTACATATACATGTATATGTATATTTTTATACACTTCCTTATATGTATACTTTTCCTTATATGTGCGTTTATACATATTTTCTCTTATGAACATGTGTTATTTTAGCCGTTCCTATAAAATAAAAATATGACGCCGGTGGGGATCGAACTTTGTACCTCTTATATGCAAGCCACATGCTCTAACCAACCGAACCACTAAGGCTATTGTTAATAAGGCTTAGAACAATGGTGGTCATTGTTCTCTTCTTATTCCCCTTTATCATTTTTGTTGAAACCTTTTAATTAAACCATTGCATGTAACTTTATCATTTTGCATGCATCTTTTTCTTTTATTTCTCTTTTGTTACTAATGCATAATATTTGTAAATCAGTGCATGCAACATATTTACACTGCATACAACAAATTCTTTCTTTCTTTTAATGCATGCATTACATTTTTATTTACATTAATCTTTTTCTTCTTTTGCAGTGCATGTATTTATTACATGCAATCATATATTATCATTATTATATTTTTCTTTTAAATGTTTCTGTGTATGCATATATATATATATATACATACACACACACATATGCATTATTTAATTATCACGCGGGGTGTTACAAGATCCCTTGGAAGGTCCCATTGCAATGAAATTTTGAATTTAATTTTGTCAAGAATGCCGGAGACGGCAACCACTAGAACCACAGGCGTATCTAACCTATCGATAGATGCTACCGCCACATTGAACCTTTCGAGAAACTTGCGGAAAGACTCTCCTATCCTTTACTTAGCAGTTGTCATAGTCATAACATTCTTATTCGGGTTCCAATTGCCTGAACCTCAAAGCAGCCATGTCAATGAGATAGTGTGGAAAGAACTTTTCCATAACGTTGCCCGAAGATGAAAGTAATTCCATATGACGCATGTAGCGCATCAACTGAACTGCAGGATCCTTCCTATCATCGAAAGCTTCTAACAATAGCAATTTGAAATCCGATGGGTATTAAGAATTTCCTATATCTTAGAGAAGAGGCTGCGAGTAACACATTTTAAACCCAGTGACATGTGCCGCCACGAGTGAAGCATCGAATAACATCGGCGACTTGACTTTCATTTCCTATACCAAGTAACTGTCTCTGGTAATTTAATCCAACACTATTGCCCCCAGCGCAAAGTCCAACATTAGTGAATTGTTGGCCCCCAACAAGAATATCTGGCTCATTTGGAACCTAAGGTTCCTCGACTGGCACAAATCCAACATTCGAAACTACTGGAGTTCATGCATCCAAAGCTGCGCGCACTGGCACTTGACCGACGTTACCAACGCCTGAACCTGAAACTTGATTAATCACAATCTGAGATGAACCTTGTATGGGATTTGGGGTGGTGCCCCCGAGTCTAGTCGATCCGGTAGCTGTCTGTGAATTGGTATCGATATGGAGTTGTTCTTCAGGAATTGCCCCCAAGTCCTGAGCCAATCCTTGAGGAACACTAGCACTTGTTCCGACCATGTTACCTTGGCCTGATGACCTCGTAGTTCCTTCAAGTTGAGTGAGAAGAGGGTACCTCGTAGCTTCCAGTTGACAAAATGTTCTTCTTGCTGTTCCAAGCGAGAAGTGAGAACCTTAGTTAAATCCTTAACGACTCCGTCGATGTTGTCTCGAGTGACGTAGTTTGATGGATGTCCGGTCGAGAAAATTTCCTGACCCTCCTCTATCCCCACTCCTTCCGAGCGAGCTAACTGTTTCCTTTTAACCATAGTAGAATCCAAGAGAATTCCAAGTAAATCTGAGAATGAATCTGATAACCAAAACCGAAGTCAAACTCGAAATCTGAAAGCAAAGTTGAAATCTAAAATCAAATCCGATAACCAAAAACAAAGCTGAAGTCGAAGTTGTTGTACCTAGCCCTCCAAAGTGTTGATGCGGTAAGTTTGTCACTTGCGTATGTCAACCCCCAAGTGTATGTTTTGTAATGAATCCGCAAAGAAATAACCGAATACAATGAACTGTAAAGGGACACACAACTTTTATAGTGGTTCGACACTAATGACTAGTCCACTTCATAGTAACCATTCATCATGATATTGTCGATTACAATGTTTATCCAAATTCGGACACTTTGAATATACAAAGTTTTACAATAGGATAACAAATGTCTTGTTAATTCATAATTTCGACTAAAATGCCCTTCTTCTTCTTCATTGAGCCAAAGTGTGTTTGAGCGAACACTGATGTCCAAGAAATTCCAAATATGCCAAACAAGTCCAAGAACAAGCCAAAAGTCCAAACGAATGCCAAAAAGTTGTAAAATAACTTATATGTGAAGTTTACAAGTCCATGAAGAAGTCCAAAGCCATAAGAATCACCATGGAAGCCACTAATGGTGTTGGAGCTCCAATTCCATATGCCAAGGTATAGTTAAAGCCCAAGAATGCCAACCCCTTTGAATGCCAAACCAGGGGATATTCATAGGTGAGGTTTCCATGCATCAGCCCAAACTTTATATCCCGAGGGGATGCAAAATTCACATCATGAAAACTTATCCAAAAAATCATGTTACTCTGGAGAATTTCGTATTATGGGTTGTACACAAGGAAGTAGGTACGGTGCGTATGGATCACTAAAAAAGAGGTGATCGACACGATGAAAGCCTTGCCATGGCAAGTACTAGAAAACGCATCCCGGGATGCAATGCGATCTAGTGTAGAAGGAGGATCCACATGGCAATTCTGCTTTTCCAAATAGTTGAGTCGGATTTTCTCATCCCACCCTACGCTGAATGCCAACCAAAGAAATCACGATGCAAAATCGTGAAAATGTGGGATCAGGCTGATGCGATTGGCTCCTTCGTGCTCGCCAAATTCTCTACTTATCGTATCCCTAGGGGGATACACTTTCGTATCCTTGGGGGATACAAAATAAGGTTTTCATATCCCGTATGAGATATGAAAACCATATGTTTGTATCCCTGGGAGATACAAATATCCTAGAGCCGTGCCAATTTGGAGAGTTGCCGGGGCTGGTCGCACACGCGAGAATGAGTGATCTCACCGTGTTGATTATGGTGTTTTGTGATGCCAAGCTTGCATGTCAGATCTGAAGCTCTGTGCTAATCCAACGAGTTGCACACATGATTTTCAGTGATCGGCACGGGGTGCCCAAGCCTTTTTGAGTGATCGACATACATTTTCCATACGTGATTGAGTCGATGTTAGAATGAACTATGCTTTAACTTGATTTTGAGCGCGTCGCGACTTTGACCAAATATCTTTGTGCTTCTGAGAGGATGTGCTCGAGTCTGAGCGTGTCGGTAGACACGAACTTGATATGTGACTGCTTGACCAAAAATAAAGTCAATCGAAAACAAATCGTTCGGGTCAATCAAAAGAATGATGTGGATAATAATCTTTTATATCCGACACCAAGATATCTAGGGTGATCATTCTGCATTGCGGAATGGGTTCCCCCACGCTAGTATCAAGCCGGAACCACCCTGAACACCTACATTTCAATGGTTAGTACGAAAGTGAGAATAACATAAGTGATAGTATAAATGTGTCGTACGGAACACACAATGGATTACGCATCCCCGTTATTTTCGACTTTCCGTCTTAAAGGTTTCTAATGATTCCCTATGAATACCATTTTTTATTTTGGTTGCCTTCCATGCTTCATAAGGTACCCCTTACTAACAGTGGAACCTATATCACTTGGTTTCTGCACTACGCATCTCAAGGTACCCCCTTGTAAGGCAACATAACCACTTCTCCTTCTGATCCCCCTCCCATGGTTCGTAAGGTATCCCTCACTAAAAACAGGATCGACGACTCATCCCTTTATTATTTAAGTTTAACTGGTTCCCTTAACTTATTTCATTTATTGGTTCCCCCAATGTTCACACAGATGCAAATGCCATGTTCATGGTTACCCAACAAATAACTTATGCATATTTCAGTGGTGTCCTACCGAGTTCAATAATCACTCACCTCTAAAAGGAGACTCCTTCCAAATCCATAAGACAAACAATCATTTACACTGAAGGCAAACCCCTCCTGCACCCAATAATTCCCATGAAAGGCACCTCTTTCAGATTCATGTAATCAAGTAACCAAACAAGAACTGGCGACAAAACCATAACAGTAGGTGTAGAGGCAGAAATCTCTAACTCCTTTATACAAACATTAAGTAAAACTCTCCTCATTTTCGTTGCCGACGTCGACAATCATGAAGGCCAAGCCTCAAAGCTTTTTAAAAAAACTTCCTTATGGACCATTTACCAGGTCCAAAGAAATAAGTAAGGAAACAAGTTTATAAAGAAAAGTTATCAAAAAAATGACTTGGGGGAGATTTGGAAGCATAAGCTCCAAGTTAGAAAATAGAAAATACTCCCCTTCAGTTTCCCCCAAAAGGTGTATAATACTTTATACAAAGCAGTTCTTTCTTGTAAAAGACAACCCTTCCTCCCTGCCAAAAGAGTAGAGGGGAAGCCTTTTGTGGAACAATTAACTTTCAAAATGTATAAATATCAGTACCAAAGCTTATCCGGAAGGTAAGAAGTGGACGATTGCATGCTTCCTATACCATTTTTGTGATATTCTAGTATCCAACGCTACCAAAGGGTGGCTTCTGAAAGTATCAGAACATTGTTTCCGGATACAACAGTGGCGCTGACAATAAATACGAGCTATTTCCTTACAAAGTTATACTTTATACCTGCTCCACCATATTTTTCGGATTCTCATTAGTTTGTACGTGAAATACGGACAAAAATACAGTCCTTTATAGTACTTTGTCCTGGCTAAAGTATCAAATATTTATATGAATATAGTAATGTTTTAGTTAACATATAAGTTTTTCCTAAGCAATTCCAACCTAGAAATTCATAACATATTCATACAATCATAGAAAATTATGAAATCCAGAATCCATGCCCAAATCATATAACAAACACTATACCAAAATTTCTTAGGATTTGGATATTTGTAACTATAGGGTTTGACCTAAAACCTATCCATTATCATACATCTCAAGCATATAATTCATATCGAACATAGCTATTGATTAACCACCAAATAACATCATTTCAATCATGAAAAACCATCACGAATACACAACATTTTCAGATATTTACCCACTAATTGAAACATAAGAGTAAGAGTACTATTCACCTTTGTTAATGGAGGCTGTGATATTTGTTGTTGAAGTTTTCCATGCTTTAAATCCTAGCTACAAGAAAATATGTTATTAATAACGCCATTTAATAACACGTTTTTCTACAGTGTTATTGTTTATGGTTGACATTTGTTTTTTAACTCATTTTGTTCTAAACAGTGCTGTGTAACACTCTTCACTCCAAAATTTTTATCTTCCCACCAAAATAACAATTATCCTGTATCTCTCTCTCCAACATACAATCATTTTCGTTTCCCCCAATTTTATCTTGTTAGACCGAAATCTGGGCCTAACACCCAAACTCTATGTGAAAACCTCACAATCACAGAATAAATGCAAAAAAAACAGTAAAATAAGAGGAGACACACGAGATTTTTATAGTGGTTCGGCTCAACCCAAGCCTACGTCCACTTTATAGTTTCTTAAATCCTAAGAAGCTATTACAATGTTGTTTGTTTGCAGTTTATACACGAAATCCTCGTGTTTACAATGAAGAAGAGGAGATTAAAGGGGAGATTATACACGAAATCCTCGTGTTGTAATGTGGAATTCGACTTCTATGTTATGCAATAGCCTTGCGAAGAACCATAGTTGAAGCCATGGAGAGTTAGAGTTCCAAAAGTCCCTTGAAATAGCCATGTTGTGGTGTATTTATAGGCATAGAGGAGCCTCTGGGAGTCCTGAATCGGATCGGATCGGAGGGGCACGTGGCAGGCCCTGAGGTGATCTCGGAAGCAGTGGAGAAATGGTCTTCAGATCGTGCTAGGACAGGTGGAGCTCGATCCGGATTAATAGGAAGTAGTTACTCCTTGAGAACAGGTCAAAGTTGAGGTGTAGCAGCAGGTCGAAGCGGTTCGGTTCGGGTCCTCTTTCTTCCGAACCGATCCGGAGCATTCCAACCGAAGGCGAGACGTGTTGCTATACATCTGGTGCAAGGCGGGTCGGTTCGGACTTCCGATCCGAACCGAGTTGGTGTCTTCGATCCGAAGAGTGGAGGCACTTCAGTGCAGTGTGTAAGGCGGGTCGGGTTCGGATGATCCGATCTGAACCGAGGTGAGCTGGAATCCAAGTATGAGCATCTTCGAAGTGTGGAGTCGGAGCGGGTCCGATCCGATCCGGGAGGTCAAGCCAATTTCCAAATTCCAAGTTTTCGGTTCTGCATGCGTTCACGGAAACGGGCATAACTTTCAAACCGTAAGTCCGATTGAGCCAAACCAAAGCTCAAACTGAAGCTAATTCAGAGATCTACAAGAGATACAGAGCTCGGCTTCGTAATCGCTGTTTTCGGGCCCAAAAAAGGTCATCTGGTAGGAGTTTCGGGCCATTCTTTGTTTGTGATGCGATTTCAACCAAATCACTTCATGTCTTCTGACGATATTCCCAACGCTTGAGTGTATTGTTGAGAAGAGATTCCATGTGTGACTGCTTTGACTAAAAAGCGGGTCAACATTTTGCCCCTCAGAACATATCTTGCTGAACGAAGGAAGATGTGTTCTGGATAATCCAAGGCCACGCCAGGCCTGCCAGCTGCAAGTATAATCCATACCTGCTAAGAAAAGAGAGCAAAAAGGTGTGTCAAATCCTGACAAAACTGATTACACTTTCGAGCATAAACCACGCTTGGGCGCTTGTTTGAGCATAAACCATACTCAAGACACGTTCGAATCATCCTGCCAAAACCTGACGAGGGACCTAACCTTCCGGGTATAAGCCATACCAGGAAGTTCAAACTGAGCATAAACCATACTCGACTTTTATTGAGTTCCTTTGCCAGATCCTGACAAAACAATAAGCCATTCCAGAGTACAATCCATACTTAAGAATCCTGGTGAGTACAATCCATACTCATGTCGGGATAGAGCTATGCTTGCCAAAACCTGACAAGACAGTCTGTCCCTATGCATAATCCATGCCTAGGGGTCCGAGATAAGTATAAGCCATACTTTAGCTGAGATTGAGAATCCTTCCACAACCTGACAAGATAGTTAAATTGCCAAACATAATCCATGCTCGGAAAGTCCTTCCTTATTCAATTCAAAGTACAAAACCAAAGCAAATCCTGATTGGTTTGTTATCGAGTGCAGCGCACGCTTTGGAGCTAAATCCTAACCCCGAACGTGTGTACTCCGATTTAGCCAATCGGAAAACCTAAAGAAAGCAAAGAAACATATCTTAAATCCTAAGAAATGCAGGAAACGCAAATTGATCCAATCCATATCAGTTGATGACGAGCCGATGGGAGCTCGTTCCAGGGTCATTCCCTCTCCGGGGAGCAGGTGGTGGCAGCACAAGTACAGGTGATGTTGGTTGTTTCACATACTCGGGTAGCTCTCCACGTCTAACCCGTTCCTCAATCAGATCTCGCAAGTGTCTACAGTCATTTGTGTCATGACCGTCCATATCGTGAAATATGCAATATTTCCCAGAATCGCGTTCTCTTTGCGATGGTTCCCTCCTGGGAGGCTTTGGATAGGAGACGTCACCGTTTGTGTTCACGTAGATGTCGGTTAGTGACGAATTGAGTTCTGTGTACTTTTCATATCTGGGCCCTCTCCGGGGCTGAGCGTTGCAGTCATTCTTGACGGCAGCTTTTCCTTTGCCTTTATCAGAATCAGACGGTTCTCCGTCTTTGAGCATGTTAACATCGAGAACTTTCTTCTCGGAGGTTGCGTCTTCTTCACGCAAAAACCTATCCGATTCAAGGTAGAATTCGCTGAGATTCCTTGGTGGGTCCCAGTACAAGGATTTTTTGAACTCCGAGTTGTCTAGAACGCCGGATACTGCCGCCATTAATACCATAGATGGCTCAGGTCGATCAACTGATGCTGCTGCAACGTTGAACCTTTCCAGAAATGACCACAGAGTTTCTTTAGGCCTCTGCTTGATTGTAGTTAGTGACATTACATTCTTGGGTCGAGCTTTATAGACCCGAAACTGTTCAATAAAGCGAGCGACCAACATGTTCCAGTTGTTGATCGATTCAGATTCCAGCTGCCGAAACCACATAGCAGCAATATCAGTCAAAAAGAGGGGAAAGCATTTAGCCATGACGTTTTCCAACGCCGATTGAACTTCCATATGCCGTTTATAGCGCATTAGGTGCACGGTAGGATCTGCCCTGCCGTTGTATGGCTCCAGTTGTGGAAGTTTGAAATCCGGGGGGTTACGGGAATTTCTAATTTCTTGTGTGAATGGATTGTGGTTGACATCATCCATGTCATTTTGATAGGTGTGGCCTCTCGAGAGGCGCTCAATAAGGCTGGCGAGCCGATCGCCTTCAAAGAGCTGTTGCAAGTTGACAAGTCCAGAGCTGGTGCCCCCAGCGTTGAGTTCAGAAGAGTGTGGAAGAGTATAAGGAGCTTGGCAGGTCATCCGGTTCGGTTCGGAGGTGCCCCTTGCTGCGGTTCGGAGAAGCGAGGGAGGTTATGGAGAGGTGCACGGTTCGGATCGGAGGTGCCGATCCGAATAGGTTCGCCTGTTCCGAACCGGGGAGCTTGATGCTGAATTTGTGTGGTATTTCCGACCCGAACCGGTGCGGATGTAGGTCGAACAGGAGCGAAGCCTTGATTTCGAGAGGGGAGGCTGCTGCCCCCAGGCTCATGCAGGGTTGCTGTTCGGATCGGGTCCGAACCGATCCGGTGGGGAATGTCCCCCATTTCCATCTGCGTTGGATTCACATTTTGGCCCTCGGTTCGGATCGGATCCGAACCGATCCGGTTTGTTATTCCTGCTGGAGCCATTTCAGTACCATTTCCAGTGAGTTGCGCATTGCCGCTCGGCCTTCCTTCCATCCGAGCGAAGAATTGGTCGATCATCTCCTGTTGTTTGCGGAGGAGATCATCTTGCCTTGCCATTTGAGTTCTCAATTCAGCGAGAACGCCATCCATTTCATCTCTGGTTAAGTATGCTGATGGATTTTCATGAGAGGAAGCCTCCTGGCTTGCCTCGTTCCTTGTGCCTTCAGTGCCAACATCCTCAGCATGAGAGAAGGTTCCGTCTTTCTTTCGCTTGACCATTGATCCAATAGCCAAATAATCCGCTTCCGTTCAAGCTAGTAGAAGAAGTTGTATTGTGTGCCCCCCTTCCTGGCGCGCCAAAATGTTAGACCGAAATCTGGGCCTAACACCCAAACTCTATGTGAAAACCTCACAATCACAGAATAAATGCAGAAAAAACAGTAAAATAAGAGGAGACACACGAGATTTTTATAGTGGTTCGGCTCAACCCAAGCCTACGTCCACTTTATAGTTTCTTAAATCCTAAGAAGCTATTACAATGTTGTTTGTTTGCAGTTTATACACGAAATCCTCGTGTTTACAATGAAGAAGAGGAGATTAAAGGGGAGATTATACACGAAATCCTCGTGTTGTAATGTGGAATTCGACTTCTATGTTATGCAATAGCCTTGCGAAGAACCATAGTTGAAGCCATGGAGAGTTAGAGTTCCAAAAGTCCCTTGAAATAGCCATGTTGTGGTGTATTTATAGGCGTAGAGGAGCCTCTGGGAGTCCTGAATCGGATCGGATCGGAGGGGCACGTGGCAGGCCCTGAGGTGATCTCGGAAGCAGTGGAGAAATGGTCTTCAGATCGTGCTAGGACAGGTGGAGCTCGATCCGGATTAATAGGAAGTAGTTACTCCTTGAGAACAGGTCAAAGTTGAGGTGTAGCAGCAGGTCGAAGCGGTTCGGTTCGGGTCCTCTTTCTTCCGAACCGATCCGGAGCATTCCAACCGAAGGCGAGACGTGTTGCTATACATCTGGTGCAAGGCGGGTCGGTTCGGACTTCCGATCCGAACCGAGTTGGTGTCTTCGATCCGAAGAGTGGAGGCACTTCAGTGCAGTGTGTAAGGCGGGTCGGGTTCGGATGATACGATCCGAACCGAGGTGAGCTGGAATCCAAGTATGAGCATCTTCGAAGTGTGGAGTCGGAGCGGGTCCGATCCGATCCGGGAGGTCAAGCCAATTTCCAAATTCCAAGTTTCCGGTTCTGCATGCGTTCACGGAAACGGGCATAACTTTCAAACCGTAAGTCCGATTGAGCCAAACCAAAGCTCAAACTGAAGCTAATTCAGAGATCTACAAGAGTTACAAAGCTCGGCTCCGTAATTGCTGTTTTCGGGCCCAAAAAAGGTCATCTGGTAGGAGTTTCGGGCCATTCTTTGTTTGTGATGCGATTTCAACCAAATCACTTCATGTCTTCTGACGATATTCCCAACGCTTGAGTGTATTGTTGAGAAGAGATTCCATGTGTGACTGCTTTGACTAAAAAGCGGGTCAACATATCTCCAACCAAATAACCCTAATCAAACTGTCCACTCCATCTCTGATCTTCGCATCCATTCTCCTCCATTACGCTAGTTCGCTCCTCAGTACTCAACTCAACAATGTATGAAACTCTAATCTCCGATCTTCAATTTCGCCTTTCATCAGTATTTTTCAGGTTCGCTACTCAGTAGTCAACCGGAAGATGGTGCCGATTTTTCAGGTTCGCCTTTCATCAGTATTTGTTAAATCCGAATTACAGGATCTTTTTGGCAGCCTTTTCTGTGACTTTGGTCCAGCATTTACTGCCATAAATGTTGATGGAGAAGAACCCCATACAGGTATAGTTGTTTCTATCAGCAATGACAATCCTGTTTCTTATTTCCTCTTCCTGAAAACATGCACGCTTGCCTTATTAGTCGGCAGCAAACTAATAGGAGATTTCAACATCTGGGATTCGTGTACGAATCCCATGTCCAAGGTAAGTGTCAACATTTTATTTACAGATTCTTTTAAAGTACAACGGGTTTATCATTATGGCAAGCTAAGAGGGCCCGAAAGACCGGTGAACTCCTGAAGGGAATCAAGTGTCAAAAAATTATCATTAAATTTATTGAATCCTTACTCAATTTAGTGATAGGAATTCTTACTTAATTTAGTGATAGGAATTCTTAATTTTGTGTATATGAGTTTTGAGTTTTAAAGAAGGAAGATGATGTGTATGAAAATAATGGTAGTTTTGTAAAAGAGATTGGTGTATGTAAAATGAGTTTTGGTGAATATTTTATCAATACTCTAGTGTATGTTAAGAGATTATTGTTGTACGTATAGAATTAGCCGATAAAAATAATCAATTTACCGTGTTGTCTGTTACTTTCACGTAGTGTTAAAATAGAATAATGTTTGCAATGGGGTTAATTCTGTGTTTGATTGGGATTAAATTAGAATATTGTGCGCCACTTTTTTATTCCTAATTCTTTAGTGCCTTTCACTCATATTGTCTAATTTAAGATTTTGGTTTATTATTCCCTAAATATACATGTATTACTGTTTACCTCCTGCAAGTAGATTGATACAGACAGTAAATTTCTGGAAACGCAACGTATAATGTACTACAGTCTTTTGCTAGGTGTACATTATCGAGCGCCCCAACATTTGCATACAGGTGTATCTTTTAGCCAAAATTTTACGGCAGATGGACGCGTGGTGCTTTCAAAAGGTAATGATATACTTTAAATAGATAGTGTGAACCTTTGATGATGCCTTTTAAGTTACATAGATTAGGGATGAGCATGAAAACCGATTACAAACCGAAATCGCATAAAACCGCATCTTAAAAAACCGCATCGAAATAAAACTGCAAAACCGATGAAACCGCACCGTTAGTATGGTTTGATTTCGGTTTTTATCTTTTCTCAAACCGCAAAACCGATGAAACCGCACCGTTAGTATGGTCTGGTTTCGGTTTTTATCTTTTCTCAAACCGCAAAACCGAAACCGCACCGACATAGTTTATGTATGCTTGCATTCCAACAACACTTTGTCTTATATCTTTTTTCAAGCCTTCGCTACTTGCATTCCAACAACACTTTGTCTTGTATCCATTTAAATGCTTACATTTTACTTCACTTCAGCAACAAACATAAGAAAATATATAGTTTACTTGGATTGAGAAATGGGCAAGATTGTATTTATCGCAGGTTATATTTTTGAGCAGATATTGATTGCTGTGACTGAGTTGTGTTTATGTGTGATAATGTTACTTTCACGCTGACTGGTTAGGGAACGCCGCCTTTTTCTATTAATGGTTTTAAAACCGAAACCGCACTTTTAAAAACCAGAACCGCACATTTAAAACCGAACCGCACCAACGGTTCTTGGTTCGGTTCTAGTTCTTACTTTTGAAAACCACACCCTAGCGGTTTCGAGTGCGGTTTTAAGTCAAAACCGCACCAAACCGCACCATGCTCATCCCTAACATAGATAGTTCCTAGTATACACTTCATTATTCGAGGATCTGTGACAGTAAAGAGGTCACATGTGTTTATAAGGGTATGGTATTTTATCATGTGATGTTAGTTACAGTTCAACATTACAACTTAAATCAGATTTTGGTCTGAAAGCTACCCCTTTAACATGTATGGGGTTTGAAATTTTGAAAGATAATGTATTTAAGAAAAAGAAAAAAAAAATCTAAGAGACTGTAAAATGCTAGTATTTAATGGTCCTTGTAATAAAAAGTAAAATGCTAGTATTACTCAACTTATTATACATGTACGATACTGATAAATCAAAATAGGTTTTTAAGGCAGAATCGAAGTTCACGCTTGCTAGTTTTAGAAATGGTTGTGGTTAGGAGAATGTAAGATACATGAATATAAAAGTATCTCTAAGCAGTCATATATTTGTTTACCAAGTGTTTTCTGTTTTCTTCTTTTTTGCTAGATGATTTTGAAAATTGTATAACTTGTAATCAAAAAAATAGGTAAAGGTCACATTGAACGCAACAGTTGGAGGTTGTTAAATCAGCTCAGTCTCAAAGTAACGCAGGAAAGACAATTAGTAGATGGTGCGATAATTAGATTTGATAACGATGAAATTCTACATAAGGCGTCCAGAGACATACCTGATTCAGTTATTCCAAAATGCTTATGCTGCGAAGTAAACAAGACATGTAAGTTTATCAGGGTGAGAAGGCGAGTTCAATTTAACACTTGGATAGGTATTCCTTTGAGCAATTTCTCAGTTCGACACAGAAGCTTTAATTAATATTAATACATTCCATGTTATGCATACATTGTTCAGTTCTGCTTGGCCTTTTCTTAAATAAGTAGTGGAATGTCAATTATACAGCTTATGTTCATTGTCTTATACTATCATGTCAAAAAAATTTGGCTTTTTATTTCCTTCAATCAAGTGGATTTTAATAATTTTTAACTTTTACAGGTCTGTTATCAGATTAGTAGTATGACATTTGGTTCTCACAGAGACTTAGTAACAACAACAGGTAAAGGAATATGATATAAGTAGGAATATCATTTTAGTGTAAATTACTCTAATCAAATTTTGGTAACGTGTTATATAATTATCGTTATCATATGTATCAAACCTTTGCATCCAATTTGATTCCATGCTCCTCAGCCTACAATATAACAACTCATATTTTAGAAAAAGCTGTTGTTATTCATGTTCAAAAATGAAAAAAGATTTTGCTATTGTTCAATGACAAAATTGATGAATAAATGCGTAAAATGTAGGATACAAGGAAGTAAAAACAATCATAGACGGAGTTGCTGCCATGGCTACGCCGAGAAGAGTCAGCATAAGGATGATGTTACTAGATCTACCCATCTTGAAAGAAAATAAAACGAACAAGAAAATATTATTGTGTTCTCAGTGCAGAGTGAGTGCCATTAGCTTTGGTTGGCCATTTCTATATGACTTTTCAGTATACAAAGGTTTTGTTTAAAATCAGTTCTATATGATTTGGATGCAGTAAAAAAAGGCAATTACTGCTGGGTTTTTCCACCATACAGCTAGATTACAAAAGGGTGGTGCACACAGAACTGTAAAGAATCCGCAAACAGTTCACATACATCCAAATTCTGTTCTAGCGAAGGTATTATATTACCTCCCAATTGTTTAAAATCATTTCTTAGAAGCTAGCTATATTTTTAAATAACTGTAAGTAAATAGGTTACACACACATATGTATGTATGTATGTGTGTGTGTGTGTGTGTGTGTATATATATATATACACTCTTCAACGCTTGAATAAATTTTAGTTATTTTAGAAGTCAAATTAAGCTGATGGATGCATTCTGTTCTCTCGTAGTAGCTTCCAAGGTTGGCCATCTATCATGAGTTTGACATACATCTAATTCCTGGTCTAGCGAAGGTATTATATTACCTCCCAATTGTTTAAAATCATTTCTTGGAAGCTAGCTATATTTTAAGTAACTGTAAGTAAATAGGTTATATATATATGTGTGTCTGTATGTGTATATATATTTATACATATATATATGGATATGTATATATATACATATATACATACATACATACACGCACACACACACACACATATATATATATATATATATTCTTTTCAATGCTCGAATAAAGTTTAGTTATTTTAGAAGTCAAATTAAGTTGATGGATGCATTCTGTTCTCTCATAGGAGCTTCCAAGGTTGGCCATCTATCATGAGTTTGTTTTGACGACAAAGGACTACATGCGACAGGTAACTTAACATGTCTTTTGTTCTTTTAACCTTCCTCTATTTTTAAGTCACCAATGATAAAATGAAAACATGGAGTGGACAGTGTGGAAATACCACTTCTACGCTTATCTTATAATTCATCATCTTTATGTCCATTTGACGTTCAAGTATTTGAATATACTTCTTGATATATATCTGCAAGGAAATGTTCGTTATTTTACATATCTTTTGTGAGGAATACCAGCAGCTCTAGGTGTAGTAAATTTAAGGGATTCCGATGAAATTTTAAATTGAATTTTATTTATGTGTGTAGTTATATATTGTAGTCATATTGACATACGATTCATGAATGCAATACTGAGTGGTAAAAATATTTGGCAATGTAAATTCAATAATATTTTTAAATTGATGGATATATAAAAGATTTAAATATATCCAAGCTTTGTTAAAGCTTTCCAGTCTCTGTAAAATATGCCTACAATTATTGCTACTAGTTTGCCAGCATTTTCATCCGAATACTCTGCTTTTGATCAAAAGCAAATGTGTTCTAGATCAAAGAAAGTATTAAGCTGTTAGGTGCTTACAACTGTGTCCAGTTGCAGGTAATTTCTAACTTTATGCACCATCTTTACCGTAATTTAAGGATATCATTCTTTTCTTTTTTAAAGAGTACTCTACTCACTAGCGTTAATATCTCCTAAACACTGTGCATGTCCTTGCACAGTTCCAGAGCTTCTCACTCTAAAACTCGCTCCATTCTGTAGGTCTCCCAACACATTATGTCTCTTTCTTAAGAACATAATTTTGATGATTTTTGTTGTGGGAGATGGAGTGGTTTGCTTTTCTGATGGAGTTGTGTTTCAAATGAAAAGAGGGAGGAATCAGTAAACATATTACTGTTTACTGTTCGAGAATGCAGCTTGGTACTGTGCTCTGTGTTGCTGAAATATTTCATACTGATCTAGGTTAAATGCGTTTGTTAGTGGATGTGAAGTGCACTATTATAACATCAGTTCACTTTAGAGAAGAAAAATCGTGAATTTGATGCTGAAATAGAAGAGAAGCGTAAATTGTTTGACGATGATATAGAAGCAAGAAAAGAAGTTGTTACGGAAAAGGAAATTGAACTTAGTAAGAGAAAAAGATTTATTGAGGTGAAAGAGACTTCTATTCAACTTAAGCTAAAAGAAATATTTAAGAAACAAGAAGATATAAAGACTGAAAATGTTAAATGAGAAAAAAATTTACAGGTTCAAGAAAAAGAAGTAGAAATTTCAACTCTGAATGTTTAAATATAAAAGGGAAGGTATTGAAGAAATGCGATTAGAACAGGAGAAAATCAGGAATTCCATCGACGACATAAAGCAGGAAATTGTGCTCGAACGAAAGAAGCTAGAAATCAGTTACTACAAAAGAAATAATTTCCATGTTCTAGAAACCATACTCAAGGAGATGATAGATTGTTTCCGGTTTAAAAACTCCGAGCTTGATTCAAACGCAGAAAAACTGAAAGCTGAAAGAGAGAAGTTTAAAGCTGAATGTGAACTCATTGATGAGAAAAAAAACGAACTTAGAAAAGAATCTGAATGCATTGCAGGCAAAAGAAAAGCTATTAGAGCGCACTTAAAAAAAATTAATACGACTGCATAAAAGTGGAAAGGGATAACTTAAGGAGCCAGTTCAAATCTGAAGCAGAGTCTTTGTCACGTGAAAGAGAGGAATTCTCTAAAGTGAACTGATGTTATAATTCTGTATAGGAGTGGAATATGGAAGAATGTTGCAACCCGCAATAGTTTCCCAAGCTTACTGTGTTTTGCATTTGAACCATCTTTGTGGGTTAAAAGATTGAAGTAATTTATAGCCGTTGGTTTGGCAGAATTTAAGTACTCCTAAGGATCTTGAGCATTAGAGTCCGGTATTGGTTTTGAAAGTTTTTTTTCTTCCCTTTTAGGGATCAATTTCACTTGTAGATTGATTACAAAAATTGGGTGCTTAGACAGACTTGTTTCCACTACTAAACGATGTGAACAATTCAAGGCTTTTGAACTACACGTAAAGCCTCGACTCTAGAATTTCGAGATGGTGGGCAAACGAATAATTCCATCCTTGTCCATGCTTGGAGAAGTAGTGCAGGTACAATGTTAAAGCCACTTAAAATCCATGTTATAATGCGTAGTGTTATTCAATACTCGTTTCAACTTAACACGTTGTAAGCCTCAACCATTTCCATTGTGGAAAAGTTAGTCGATATGATGGAGATAGAACAGCAGAAGCTATCATCAATTTTATTAACAACAGTAAAGAATCTTCCGCTCAGTCTGCTACCCCAGTCGAGACTAAGTATGAAATATGAATCAGCAAAAGACGAACTCTAAATTATGGTACTTCATAAAAAAAAATCTGGTATCATTGATTTTTTTTTTCATGCTAAATCTTGAGTAACTTGCAAGTTATTTTTGTATTTTGAAGTGATACTCTTTTGATTTAAATGTTGCAATAAGTTGGGCAGTCGTAAAGGGTTACATACGAATACTTGCTTATGACTTAAATTTGGATTTTACCATTAAAATTTGTTGCGATGTCAAGTTGTCTATGTAGTGCTTTTTTGCTTTTCACCCAAAGCTACTTAAGAATGTGCTAATATTTGAAGTTGTTGCCAAAAGGCCTTCTGATTCACGCCTAATGAATTTTATCGCTAACTAGTTTTAGTTTCAATTTTGGATTAAATACATAATTGTTAATTTTGCATTTGAAAGGGAAGCTTAATATTGTAAAAAACTTGAACAAAATTAATTAGACTGTTCTTCTTCATTCTCTACATAAGGAACACACATATTATGTAGGTATAGTAGACTGGAGTTATGATATGGTATGCTTCAGCTTTACTAAATCAGCAGTTACCTTTCATCCTTCTTCTTTTATAAGAATTAACATATATGCCCAATATTTTACCGGCACATACCTACTTTTGATCAACAAAGTAGGGTTAAGCACAGTATTATTGAATGCAAATTATTTTACAGTCAGCTGATAGCCGCTAAGATGTTTACCCAAATTTTATAGAGTTGTCATTATTGTACATGGTTCACTATAAATACTAGCAATATTAGCTATGTTAGATTGTAGAATGTATCATGATTTTTTTTTCAAGCTAATGATCCTCTATACAGATATTAACATATCATTCTATAACTGTGCAGCTTGGAAATGTGGCATTATAGGTTGTTAATGGTGTTGGCCAGTAAAACGAGAAATGCAGAAATTGTCGTTGATGCTCTTTCCATATGGTAAGACTAACCTTAGCAGTAGAAGAAAGCATAATCATTTCTTTTTCACAAATAGACATCCTCTGATTCTTGACATGTTTGTTTTACTAGGCAGCATGAGTATTAATGGACTGGAGTTGTTAAGGAAAAAGTATACAAATATAAAAGTTATGACAGTGAGTATATCTTGAAATTTCAAGTATTTTCTTTTCTGCACATGGAGAAAACTAATGCACAATCTAGATATAAAAATTAAGACAACCTTAATATGTTGTTGAATCACATTGTTTCAACATGAAAATGTGGATTTTGTGAGAATTATGCATAGCCTATAACTGGTTAAATTTGCTTTCAGATCATATATGGATGTACACGCAGTGATAATGCAATGATGCAATGGAGATGGTCTTTGACTTGTGCGTTTGGACAGTGAATGTGTGGAGTAGAGATCTGATGGTAGCATGGTTATGGAAGTTTGATGGAGGAGAGCGGTTGGTTGGGGTTCTATTGTAGACTTTAAATTTGAACTATGTTTTTGTAGACTTTGAATTTAAACTATGTTTTATTTTATATTAACTTAAATTGACATCAATATGAAATTGAAAAGATATATATTGAACTTATTTTTTTGTTAGTTAATCTTTTATCTTGCTATCATGAATATGTGTTACATTTAATGATTATTATTATTTTTTGGGTCATATACCACTTTTGAAATTGTTGTGAAGATTCATTTGATTACTGTTTTTATAACATATTGAAAAGCGTTATAAATGATAATGTAATATAGGAGCTATGCAGTGTTATAGCACGACAAAACCGTTATTGAATTGGTATTTTATAGCAACTATAAAGTGTTATAGAAATTCGTTATTTTCAAAAGAATGACATGTTTTATAGCGGCAATAGGGAGCTATTATTCTTATGTATAATGGCGGCATATAGCCGCTATAAAATCATACTTTTTTATAGCGGCAGTTTCTGTGTTATAATTATTCAACTGTTTTTTATAACATGTCGATATACAGCGCTTTTCGGGCCGCTATAGTATTGTTTAATAGCGGTTATATGCCGCTATAAAAGACTATTTCTGTTGTAGTGCGCTTTCTTTTCTTCCTCTTTTTTCCTATCTTTAATGGTCATCTCCCTTACCTTTCTTTAGTTTTTAGAGAATGAACGAGAAGCGAAAAAATGTGGAAGAATGTGATTATATAAGAGATCAAAAGTTTACCACTTTATCCTTCTCATATGCCCTTCCTTATGTATATTTTAGTTGGTTTGTTTCTAGGACCAACCTACTAGTTAATTTATTAAACACAAATCTCACTTCCTCCCTCACCACATTATTCTCATTTAATTTAACTAATTAAATTCCTGAATAATGTTATCTAAATTTTTGGATATTTCATCCTCCTCTCCTTAAAAGAATTTCGTCCTCGAAATTCAGTCAAAGATTAAAATAGGCAGAGCAATCATAGCAACCTAGCAAGCAATGCTACCACAAACATATACTAGCAAACTCCACTAGTAACTATAAAGCAATATAGATCATACCCAAAGCAAATCAGGAAAATCTCCTCTAATCCTATCTTCCGTTTCCAAAGTACAGTCCTTTTCGTCAGTGCTCTACTAGACTTTCACCGGTTTAAATGTCTTGATTCTTAACTTCCTTTTGTCCCTATCCGCAACACGAACCGATCCTCTTATGGTAGTCAAATTAGATTACACTACCAACTGTTTCAATATCCTTGGATCCATGGTAGCATCATGATCATGTACATACTTTCGTAAGTGCGATACATGAAACACATTATGGACTCCATCTAGTCTATCCAGTAGCTCTACCTGATAGGCAAGCTTTCCAATCCTTTCCAATACTGGAAAAATCCCAACAAAGCTTGGCGCAAGCTTCCCCGCTTTTCCGAAACAAAACATGCTTTTCATTGATGATACCTTGATGAAAACCCTTTTTATAATAGAGAATTCCAAATTCTTACGCCTTCTATTTGCGTAACTCTTCTATCTCTATTGAGTTTCCTTCATCTGACCTCGAATAATCTCGATCTTCTTCTTGGCTTCTCTTACTAATTCTGGACCAAGAACTAGCCTATTGTCTGTTTCCAGCCTACACAATAGCGATTTATATGGTCTTTTATATAAATCTTCGAAAGTTGTCATTCCTATAGCAGCATGAAAGCCATTATTAATATAGGAAAAATCCAAAAAATGCAAATAGTCCTCCCAAGAGACTTCAAAGTCCAAAATACAAGATCTCAGTAAATCTTCCAGTATCTTATTCACTCATTTGATTTCCATTCGTCTATGGTTGATAATTTGTGCTCATCTTGAGCTTTATTCCCATTGCCTTCTACTAACTTTTCTAAAATTACCTCATAAACAACCGATCCTTGTCTCTTGCGGCACTACTAGGAACTCCACGAGGCTTCATAATATGCTTTATGAACAACTCATCAAAAACTGGTGCCATCCTAGTAAACTTTACGGGAATGAAATAGGCATTTTTGGTTAGTTTATCTATAAAAACCCATATGCTTTTGTCCCCTCTTCTCAATCTCGGCAGTCCATCGATGAAATCCATGGATATCGAATATCATTTCCAAACTGGAATATCTAATTATTGCAACAAACCACAAGGCTTCTGATGTTCATCTTTTACCATTGGAAGTTCATACTCTTCTTTACCCATTAAGTAACGCCTTCAAATCTTCAAGGCAAAAACAACAACTGCTAACTCAAGATCAAGATTTGAGTATCAGATTTCATGAGGTCTTAGCTGTCGGGAAGCATAAGCAATAACCTTCCCTTCTGTATAAGAACGACACTTAACCTTATTCTGCAAGCAACAATATAAATACCAAACCGTAGTTCCCGTCCAGCACTACTAACACAAGAGCATTGGTCAACAAGTGTTCCAAATCTTGGAATGCTTTGTCACACTTATCTGACCAAACAAACTTAACATCTTCCTTGTTAGCTTAAATAGCGACGTCGCTATCCACGAAAAGTCCTTAATAAACCTTTAATAGTCTCCGGCCAATCCAAGAAATCTTCATACCTCCTAACACTTCCAGGCCTGTCCCAACTAACGATAGCACCAACCTTAGCTAGATTTATCGACAGTTCTTCTCCCGAAACCACGTGACCAAGGAACTTCACTTTCTTTTCCCAAAACCACTACTCGAAAAACTTGGCCTTTAATTGGTGCTTCCGCAAAGTCCCCAGCACTATCCGAAGGTAAGTCCCATGCTCTTCTACATCCTTGGAGTACACCAATATACCATTTATAAAGACCAACACAAATTTGTCTAAGTTTCTGAAAGTCTCGGTTCATAAAATCTACGAACAAATTCATCAACACAAATTGCATAACCATCCATTTGTACGAACCATATCTAATACGAAATGTTGTTAACAGGATAATCTCTTCCGCTGCCCTCGGCTAGTGAAACCTAGTAGTCAAATCCAACTGAGAAAACATTTTCGCTCCGCTCAACTGATTAAAAAATCATCAATACGAGGAAAATAATACTTATTCTTCACTACCATTTCGTTGAGCTTCTGGTGATCAATACACATTCTCAATGATCATCAAGCTTCTTCACGAATACTACAGAACCACCTCAAGGCGAACCAAAGGGGTAATTCAGATTGGTGGCCTGCTCATTAGCTTAGCTTTCAGCATAAGATCAATTCGGAAATCAATAGCTCTTTTCGGCAGCAATCCCTCCACTGGTTTGAAGACGTCAGCAAATTTCTTAATAAGAGGAACATTACTTATCACTTCTTCCAATTCGAGAACACTCGTCATAGAAAACATGGCAAAACTGCTCCTTCTACTAAAAACACAATCCTATCGTTGCCATCGGGATGTTTCAAAAATACTTATCTGCTTTGACAAAATATTCTTAAATCATAATAATCCAACCAATCCATACCCAAAATAATTTCGAAACCCATGAAATCAAACACATACAAGCTACAAAAAATGTATAATCTAGCTACTAAAATTCTAGGTTATCGCATCTCGATCTCAAAATTGTGTACTCTCCTATAGGATTAGCCACCTTATAGGAAATAACAAAGTATGATGGTTCTAAACACAATTTATCTACCGTACATCTGGAAATAAATGAATGTGATACACTAGTGTCAAACAAAATTTTAATATGCATGCTACAAAACAAAAGTGTACCTTCCAACACTGTTTTCCCTTTTTCTGATGTAGTTGGTTCGGAAGACATAGGTTCCACAACCATTACTTTACCTTGGCTGCTTTTGGACATCTTTTTTTGTGTGCCTAAGATGATTGCAGTTAAACCACTTGACATTCTGCCTCTCGATAGTGGCATTTGCTTCTTTTGCCTTGCATTTTATCAAATAGTGACCCTTCTGGTGACATTTAAAGAAAATAACTTTTGTCATATCCTTCATGAGATTTCCTTCTTTTTGAACCTTCCTGCCCTTTTTTCCTTAACAGAATAATATTTCATTACTAAAATAACACAGTTACAAGGTTTTTTTTGGCCAAACAACCTAGAAACGATAACAATTACAAGCAACACAAGAACAACACAAAAGGGAAAGGACCCGATAGAACGGCACACTCAAGACAACAGCCAGCCACCGAACAAGCACCACTCCAAAAACCAAGGCCAAGCCCACTAACCAGCTAAAAAGTCAGCACACCTTAGCCAAAACATAAGAAACCAAACATAGAAGGATCAGCCCCAACTCTCCACAAAGCAACATCAAACTCCAAAACCAAAGTTCCGACCACAAAAGCAGCGAAAAAGAATACATCTTAAAGAGCAACGAAAGCCACCACACCATAATTCACACCAACACAAACAAGCCATAGTATGAAGAAACCAAAACCCAAGAGAAAGCCAACCGAGCAAGTCACGGAGAATGCTAAGCTCAATGAAAGAATCTCAGCTTACCAGACCAGGATGGACAAGCCGCGAGCCAAATCACAGTGAATGGCATTACTGCACCCCCAAAACATATCATGATGAACAAAAAACATCCAGGCCAACAACAAGATAGAACCACCAAATAAAATCGACCAAAGCAACCCAAAACAGATAGCAGCAGTGGATCGCCGACCCGAAATTACCTGAAGTGGCCACCATGTAATGGCAGGATGTGTAATCTGGAACCTGCGCAAGAAAGATCTACCAGAGACAGCAATGAAAGCAACAGATAGGATTTGGAGCCTTGACAAGATCTAAAATAAAGGTGGAGAAAGTTGGGAAGGTTGAACCGATCCGAACTAAGCAACAGACAAGCCTCATATAAAGAACAACCAAGCATGAAATTCATCAGCAGATGAAAGAAAAATTACTGCCAATAAAATACCAGCGTAAGAGGCAAGGCTAAGGAACAAAGAGGGGAAGTGGAGCAAGGACTAGAGAGAGCTAGGTTGAGGTAGTGGTGGCAGCTGGAAGTAAGCAGAAAATTAACGAAAACCGGATCTATGATTTAGGAGGCGGAGGACCAAAAAGGAAAGAAGGAGATGGTACAACTAAGGAAAAGGGGAAAAAGATGAAGATAGGAGTAGACGGAAGAGGGAGGTCGAGGCGGGAGAAAAAGAGAGAGGCGACAGAAGGAGGTGATCGATGGAAGAAAAGAGGCAGAGGAAGCGGTCGCCATTTGCAGATCTACATTTTGTTATTATTATTTTTTGAACCCTGCCGCCCTTGAAGAATTTTGTTTTCCCTCCCCGATAGCTCTGGTTTCCACCTTCATATGCCTTTCTTCGTTACGATGGCCATCTCCACAACAACATCGCTAAGTTCGCCCAGATGAAGCATATTTACCCTTCTAATTTCAAACCTTAACCCATAATGATTTTTTCATTCCTCAAAACGACAAAATCGTCCATCGGGCATAACAAGACAATTTGTTGAACCTAGTAGCATACTTAACCAATGTCATCTCTCCTTGCTTTAAATCAGCAAACCTTCTCATTATCATAGACCGGGCAACTTCTTGCATAAATCTTGCCCTAAGCCTTCTTTGAAAGTCTTCCTAAGTGATTTCTTCCTCCAGTGTCGTAGTCGTAACACCATTCCACAAATGCAAAGCATTACCCTGCAGTTGTCACGAAGCCAACCTTCTCTTTGCTCATCAGTCAAGCCTAAGTCTTAGAAGATTCTTTCACAATGCAACAACAAAGTATCAACAACAGCAACATCTTTCATTCCAGGGAATGACTTGTCTCCCAAGCTAGTATAGATCGCTCAATTTCGCATAGGTTTTCCAACTTGCTCTCCAGGATTTAATCCTTCGGGACCAATAACAGCTCCGGTTTGAAACATCTAGATAATAGCCCCGGAAAAGATTCCCCATATCCGTAGGAGGGGGGTTTGTGGCATCTTGGTTCACGTTGGCCTTTTGACCTTGGCCTCCCGCATCAGGCCGAACATTTCCATTAGTTGTAGTGCTTCCACCACCAATATTAAGCCTTGCACTCCTCTCCATATCTTACTTCCTCCTTGTGTAGATAAACTTTTGTAAGATACCGAAAGGTGACCATAAGACTATGGGGGCATATACGTATTTATATATTACAAATATGTAATAGTTTCGTTTCCAAATCTTTAGAACATTTCTTTGATCCTTGGATTTTATTTAGAAAATCCTTGTGGAGAGAACGTGCTTTTAAATTTTCGTAAACCTATGCTCTCTTACAAAAATTGTAACACTCCATTCTCCAAGTCCAGAACTCAACCTTACAGATGCTGCAGTCATCTCTAGTGTTAACTTTCGAAAATAGAAATTGGAAGTTAATAAACCATAACATCAAAAGACATGGGAGTATGGAAGGTTTCACTGATATCATTTCATTCATACATCCCTTTCGTATAACCCATTCAAAGAAAATATAAGTTATTACAAAATATCATCCCCGGAAGCGACATATGAAGATGCCTCCTCGATTGATCAAAGTCTAAATATATAGGAAATTATAACTCTATCGATACGTACAATAAAAGGCAAAACAAACAGCGGCACTCCTAACTAGTTATAGCCTCCTACTCGTCTCTGGAAGCTTATTCAAAGAACCTGAAAACCCTAACCTTCAGTCTACTCAAATGAGTACCCGGGAGTAAAAAGGGAAAACAAAAACTTCGGGTCGGTCAAAAGATCGATGTGAGTAATAATCCTTCATACACGACACAAAGATATCTAGCGGGACCACGCCGCATTGCGGGGCAGGTTTCCTCCATGCTCAAGCTACCTTCGAAACCAATTTGAACTCTTACACTTCAGTGGTTAGTACGAAAGCCACAATAACATAAGTGACAATATAAATGCGCAATATGCAACACACAATGGATTTCACATTTCCATTATTAACGACTTCCTGTCTTAATGGTTTCTAATGACTCCCTATCAATTTCATTATTTATTTCGGTTCCACTTCCATGCTTCGTAAGGTGCCCCTTTACTAACAACAGAACTGATATCAATTGGTTCCACGCTGCACATCTCAATGTATCCTTTGCTAGGCAACGGAACCATTTCACCTTGCGATCCCCCTCCCATGCTTCGTAATGTACGCTCTCATTAACAACGGGACTGAAGGTTCATCCATTTATCATTTAAGTTAATTGGTTCCTCCGCTTTATTTCACCCATTGGCTCCTCCGATGTTCACACAAATGCAAATGTTGTGTCCATGGTTACCCATCAAATAATATGTGCAACTTTCAATGGTGTCATACCAAGTTCAGCAATCACTCATCTTCGAAAGGTAACCCATTTTATAAGAAAAACAGTCATTTACTCCGAAGGCAAACCTCTCTGCACCTTACAATTCCCCCGAAAGATACCCTTTCCAAATTCATGAAACCAAACAAGACCTGACTTCAAAATCATGACGACATGGTGCAGAGGCAGAAACATCTAACTCTTTTAAACAAACATTAAGTAAGACTCTCCTCATTGTCAATCCCGACGCTGATAGACATGGAGGCGAAGCCTCAAAGCTTTGGTGAAAAGACTTTCGTACGGACCATTTACCACGTCCAAGGAAATAAGTTAGGAAACAAGTTTATAAAGGCATTTCATGATAAGCAATGGATTCAAGGGTTTTGAAAGCATAAGCTTCAAGTTAGAAAATAGATAAGGCTCTCTTTCCCCTAGAAAGGTGTATAATATTTTATACAAAGTAGTTCTTTTGTATAAAAGACATCCCATTGTCCTTGTCGAAAGAATGGAGGTGGATGCCTCTTGTGAAGCAGTTAACTTTCAAAATGTATAAATAACAACACCATGGCTTATTCGGAAGGTAAAAGGCGGATGCCTGAATATTTCCTATATCATACTTGTGATATTCCAAGTATCCAGCGCTCCTGAAGGGTGGCTTCAGAAAATAACGAAACATTGTTTTCAGACACCACTGCGACGCTAATAGTAAATACGAGTTATTTCTTTATAAAGTAATATTTTATACCTGTTCCACCATATTTGTCGATTTCTTATTGGTTTGTACATGAAGTGCAGATTAAAATATAGTCATTTTACAGTACTTTGCATCGACCAAAGTATGAAATATTTATATGAATATATTAACATTTTAATTAACATACCAGTTTTTCCTAAGCAACCAACTTAGAATATTCATAACACATTCATACAATCGTAGAAAATTATGAAAATCAATACTCATCTCTAAATAAAATAAAATCATATAACAGACATCATACCAAAATTTCGTGGCATTTGAATATTTCTACGAGTTTTGGCCTAAAACCAATCCATTTTTATGCATTTCAAGTATATAATTCATATCAAATATAGCTATTGATTAACCACCAAATAAAATCATTTCAATCATGAAAAACCATTATGAACACACAATATTTTTGAATTTTTACCCAATAAGAGACACAAGAGTAAAAGTATTATTCACCTTAAGTAATTGAACACACAATATTTTTGAATTTTTACCCAATAAGAGACACAAGAGTAAAAGTATTATTCACCTTAAGTAATGGAGATTGTAAGATTTGTTGTAGTTTTCCAAGCTCTAAATCCTAGTTTTCTTTTCTTTCTCTTCTTTCCTCGTTTTAATAGCCGACCTCCCTTAGTTTTTAGAAAATGGATAAGCAAACAAATGTAAAAGGACAAATTTACCATTTTGCCCTTCTCACTTGTCTTTCCTTACGCATATTTTAGTTAATTTGTTTCTAACGCCAAGCTACTAGTTAATTTATTAAACACAAATCTCATTTTCTCACTCACCACATTATTCTCATTTAATTTAACCAATTAAATTTCTGAATAATGTTATCCAAATTTAGAGGAATTACATTACAAGTCCACTTTCTCCTCAAATTATAAATTGTCAAATCAATTCAAGATATCTATCGCATTGGCTTCTATTTACAAAGAAACCTAACGACAAAGCAAATTCATGCATTTATAATAGAAGTTCAGATTGTTGGACAAACACAACATTTTTAAGAAAATCTGTATACAGAGATATGATACATGGAACTGAAAAACCAAACGTCCCCATAAACTAGTTTATTCTATATGGTAAACCATTCAAAGATAACATAAATGGATTTTTCCTTTTCGCTATTGTCCACCTCCCACCTCTTTGCACAGCATATTCAAAATTTACAGAATATCACAAATGGAAAAACCTGCATGAAATATTTCAAGATTGTGAATGAACTATATAAAATGGGTAAAACAGTAACTACGCTGTCTAAGAAAGCTGCCTCCAGTTAATAAATTGACCAGATTGTGAATAACTGGAAACACTAGGAGGTGATCAAACCTCCATCCCTTCCAGTCCAAGTAGTCGCAGAGTCAGAAGTTGAATTGGCTGCATTTCCTCTTTTCTAATTATTCCTCGTATACATAGATTCGACTCTATTTTCGGCTTCAGCATTCATATTATGGGTACTTCAACATTCATATTATTGGCATTTCAACATTCAACATTCCTGGACCATTCTATGCAATGAAAACAGTCATGCTAGAAACCATTTGATCCTGAAACCTTCTTCCACCATTCATAGTAGTGGTAGTATTATTTACTTAACGGCCAACTCACGGTCATCTTCCATATTAATCTCTTGAAGAAATTCGATTAGAGGCATGTCAGATGAATCTCCTAAGCCTCCTTCGGCTCTATCTCCATTGCTGCTATTGAAAATGCTTCAAGTTGCCATATTTCATTTACGACCTGCTGTAGCCCTTGCTTTAGCTTGAGAAAATTCAACAATAGGGAGAGGGTAATTTAAGCCCAGTTTGAATCGTGCAGCTCAAAGTATGATCTTGGGTGCATTCCATGGATGGTGTATCCATTCAGTCGGTAGACGAGCCAGCTCGGGTAACCATACGTGCACGTATTCTCCATTCGGATCGAATTTGTACCCTTCGAACCGAGGAGTAAGAAACATATTAGTGGAGAAGAATACTGATTATCATTCTCCGGATAAATAAAAGATGACATAGGAACTAGATGGAGAACTTATGTTAATTTATGAAATAAAGCTAGGTTTTACTTTGAAAGTTCAGAACGAAGTGAAAAAAACATTCACGGCGTGTCAACATTTGCAAGGGTTTTTATGGGATACAAACAAGAATGAGGTCAGCACGATCTATTTCAGTGCAACAAATATGCGCCAATGATATATTCCTCTTTATTTTTTCAAGGAATGAGAAATGATCATTTTTAAGCAGATAACAATTACTTTAACAATCACACACGTATGGAAACTAGTATACACAAGTTGTTCGACATAATTTTTTGTTACAAAAATAACCCTATCACCATCTTTCCTCTACCCAATTTCTGTCACATTATCGCAACCTAGAAATTTCTCATACCAAATCAAGTCAAAACTCAATAGAAAATTGTCGATTAATGGTATTTTTCCCTTTCTAGTTTCCTCAATTTTATCACCCTACTTTAATTTAAGAAAAAAGAAAAAGAAAATATTTAGCCTAAATTTTGAAGGGATAGTGGCTTTGCAGTTAAAGCCTTCAGCGGATTCAATGCGACGAGGTGCAAAAAATCATAACGGGGATAAAACGAGAAATACCAGGATATAACAGATGACTATAAGATAGCATATACAACTCATTTTTAATGTTTTAACAAATATATAAACGATAATTAATGAAAAATTAAGATTCAATTTAATTAAAATTAGTGCATTCCTAATTTTAAATAAAAACATGTGCAAATATATATAAATAAAACTAATCCTTTATTTAATTAAATTTAATAGAATATTATAGTATTTTGTTTATAAAAATATATATTAAAAATTCAATTCAAAAAATAATTTCATAATTTTTATAATGTAAAAATGTCAAATTTCAATTTATTTTAAAGAAGATATATCGGGAATAACGGAATATCGTGGAGCTTAAAGCGAAAAACCTATTTTGGAAAATCATAGTAGTTAGAAAACCACTATGGAATATAGCGGGGTTTATAGCGAGACATTAACTACACAAGATACTGGCCAAGGTTTCTTTACTTAATATATGTGGTTTCTTTCGTTCATCAAAAAATACATTAACTTCATCAAAATGTATTGGTTCGATCGGTAATTTATAGGTTTCTTTACTTAATATATGTGGTTTCTTTCATTCGTAAAAAAGTTCATTAACTTCATCAAAATGTATTGGTTTGATCGGTAATTTATAGGATCTTAACTCGGTGGGCTGAGAGAAGAGACATTGGAAATGCAATTAATAAAAATAGTCATAGATTATTGTTATTATTTTTAGGTGAGTAGTGTATGTTAAGTAATTCTAGATGTTCATTATTTAAATATATACAATATGACATAGAAACTTGATGGAGAAATTGTGCTAATTTATGAAACAAAGCTCGTTTTTGTTCGGAGTTCAGAGTGAAAGTGAAAAAAAACATTCATATCATGTTAGCATTTGAAAGGGTTTTTAAGGGATATATACAAGAATGAGGTCAATATAATCTATTTCGGTGCAACAGATATGCGACATGATAGCTTCCTCTTTTTTTTTTTTTTTTTTTTTAAGGGATGAGAAATAAGAATCGGCCATACATCTTTGTTGGTACACCTCAAATCCGTCCTGATTTCAATCACATTTCCGGGCATACTATGTAATTTGGAACATGTATGTATGTGTATGCGAGGAATGTTCGATGACATTCCTCTTGTAGCACCACTTTAGCCTTCTAATTTCCACCATAGGTTTTTGTTTAAATAATAGCAGTATACACAACATCATTCAACAATAACATTAACATATACCAGTTTTTGTTACAAAATTAACCCTATCTTCATCTTTATCGTATCTCCTCTTTCAAACTTCTATCACATTCACACAACCTAGAAACTTCTCACACAAAATCAAAGCAAAATTCAATAAAAATGTAACTTATTTAAATTCTGAGGGGCAATGGCGAGGTTTTCTTAACTTATGGTTTCTTTTCTTCATCATAATTCGTAACTACATCAGAATGTATCGGTTTGATCAAATCTTTAATTTCCCGGATCTTTCTTCAATGGGCTGTGAAAAGAGATGTTGGAAATGCAATTTTAAAAAAGGACAACATAGACATAGATTTACTTAAGAAAAAAATGAGTAATGTGTGTTTGGTATTTCTCAAATATCAGATGCTACAATTCCTCCTCTTTTTATAGTTGCTGAGCATTAGCAGGACATAAATGTAACACTTCTCTTTTTATATGTATTGAACAGTGGTAGAACATGGATATCAGACGTGATTGCATGGTTATATATGATTTTATAAGATATGCAAGTACTTTGTTATAGGCTGCTAAACTTGGTGCTATACTATATCTTATTCCTGACAACGCAATTTACCAACTTTAAAATAAAATAAAATAATAAACCGTTGTTATTACGGCAGTAAGTCGAGTCGAGTTGACAAAGGTCCAGCTAGTCGACTAGTCAATTAGTCGTAGACTAGTCGACTAATATATTGTTGCCATCAAAAATTGTCAATTCAAATATATTGTTGCCAACAAATATATTGCTACTGAACAAAGAAAATAAACAAAGGATGCATAGAATTTAATAAGGTGCTAGTTGCAAAGAAAATACAAACAAAATTGAAGTTTCAACAAGCGCAGAATCTTATAAAATGCAACATAAAAAACACAAACCGACTTTCGATCGAAGCTAGGGTTCGGAGTTTTTTTTCTGTTTGATAGTCGATGCTTGGCGTCGATCTTTTTCAATTCGATTTTCGACGGATTTGTTTTGATCGATACTAGGTACCGATCCTGTTATGTTTGTTTTTTTCCTGTTCGATACAGTAGCAATCGATAACTTTGTTTTTTTTTTTTTTTGTTCGATGTATCGAATATCGATAACTAAAGGGTTCGTGGTTTTTTTTTTTTTTTTTTTTTTTTTTTGTTTTTGAAATGGGTCATTATCCCATAACGACCTAATAAATTCGATTAGTTGACAAATTTCGACCTAGGCGCCCGTAATTCATACAAAAAGTAAGTCGAGGCTTCATGTCGATAGCTTGATCACGACTAGTCGAACGCCATGGTAACAGTGAAATAAACACTAACAAAATGTATCGGTTTGATCAAATCTTTAATTTCCAGGATTTTTCTTCAATGGGCTGTGAAAAGAGATGTTGGAAATGCAATTTAAAAAAAGAACAATATAGTCATAGATTTATTAAAGAAAAAATGAATAGCATACGTTAAGTATTTCTCAATGTTCAAATATCAGATGCTACAATTCCTCATCTTTTTATAGTTGCGGAGCACTAGCAGGACATAAATGTAACATTTCTCTTTCTATATATATTGAATAGTGGTAGAACATGGATATCAGACATGATTGAGTGGTTATATGATTTAATAAGATATGCAAGTAATTTGTTATAGGGTGCTAAGCTTGGCTAAACCAAAAGTTATTGGCTGAGGGTCCTCTAAGAGACCAACCAACTCACAACCATCAGGAAGAGTACCTGAAATATACTGCCAACCAATGCATGGCTTTCAACATTGGCATCCAACAATCCCAAAAAAAATACTTCATTCCCCATCTCCACAGAAGTTGCAATACTTTCACAAAGTAACTCGATGTAACAACCCGTACCCCGTTGCCCACAACTCTCTCATACCTGTATCCACTAATGGGTAAACTGTTCTCCTTTATCTCCATGCCTTAAAATAAACTTAATCTATAACCCAAGGGAAGTACCTTAACTGAGCTAGGAGCGGTCTTTCATGGCTACAAGAATGGTTGAAGCCAATGTATCAAGAGTACTCCCTAAACCCAATTGATTTGAGAAATAGATTTAAGCTCTCCTCCCCCTATCTGCCTCCTTCATTAGCCCATACGAGCTGTTCATTCGAACAAGAAAAGATGTTGCTGCTCCATCTGTTTTTCCCCTGTTTGTAGAGTGGTCTAAGAGAGACCCGTTTTATAAAGGTGGTAAAGGCTTTATTGGTATTTCACCGTCCAGGTGACCATGCACGAGCAAGAAGTGCATTGCTTCCTCTTTCAGAATCATCTTCAAATATAAGCGTATCCAATGGACGCTTTGAAAGATCCCCTACAAGAAGCAAAATTTCAACGTTAATTATATGCGCACATGTATATAATATGTATTGAGTGATATGTTGAGCGGCAGATGCTAAAAAAAATGGGCATGCTTAGTATGTCAGTCCATGAATATTAGAGCTAATAAATAAATGTCATGTTTGTATATGAAGAGAAGGGTTGAGTAATAGAACGAACCAGACAAAATTCTTTTAGAAGGTAACAAAGGTGCATATGGATCATAAGGCATGCTGTTACATTTATTCCAGAAGGGACCAAACATCATAAATGGGAACTCGTTCCCATCGTTTACTTCCCAAGGTTCATGAAACAAATCAGAAATGAAAGAAAGAACATTTATCCCTTGAGCTGTGAGCATTTCCTTCAATCAATGACCTGGAACAAGCGATAAAGGATCTACCAACAGAAACATATCACCAGATGCTAGTCAAAATATCAATATTTATTGCAAAATAGGAGAATCCATTTTGAGCTTGTTTGTAGAAAAATTTCAAGGTGATATATTGTGACAAGACAACCTGAATATTACACATACAAGCAAGGTTGTCAAACTCGAGTTCTCACGAAAGAGCGCTCAGGTATACAAAAATCGTAAATCGTGGGATCGTAACACAAAGCGTAAGCTCCCACAAAATGAAAATTAAAAATAAATTTTCAACAAAATAGCAGCAGCAACGGAAATTCCGGTTTTTGAAGACATGTGAAATCAGAAGAGGCAGCTGAATCAGAAGAGTAAGGAGAATACAAAGATTTTTGAATGAAGAAGAATTGTAAACTTACAAATTTATAGTTGAATGATTGGCTGAATAATCATTGCAGTGTCGATTAGGTTTCACGAGACAATCTTGGACTGAATCGACAATCGACGGTGTCGATTAGGTTTCACGAGATAGCTTCTCACACTGAATCGACAATCGACTGTTGATCAGGGTTTTGGAACTTGCTCGACGTTTGCACGAGGTCACGCTTTTCAGCGGCGCTTTGACCGCTTCCACTCTCCTGCGATGTTTGTTCTGCGGTTTCTCGTTCAGTGGGGAGAAACGCGTGGAAGCGTTCATTTTCACGAGTAACCACGCGAGTTTGACAACAATGCATACAAGAACCAAGCAAACTACAATCCTCCCACTTGTCAAAAATCTTAAAATCCTACGATTTGAATCCCGTTTTAAATCGAATCTCTCCCTTTACGATTCAATTTATATTCCGATTCAAAACAAGCTAATACTACACATTAGAAATATCACTCAATTCGAATTAATATATTAAATATATTTATTTGGGTCTACAATTTCAGTTTAATCATTTACAAACAAATTAATACTGGAACAAGAGAGAAAATGATGTTTTAGATTTAAATGTAGAAGTTTAAACATCAAAGTGTGCAAACTTTAAAATGTATGTTTTTTTGAACTCACGATTTACGATTTAAATCCTGTTTTGATTCATAGTTTGAATTCTACGATTTACGATTTGAATCTCATTTTGAAAACTTTGCTCCCACACTATGGAAATGCCCATAAGAATAAAATACCATTTTATGGAAGAAGTATGCATGACAAAAAAACCAGTTTCGCTCAAAAGAGAATGGAACACTTCTTTTGTTAGCAATCACTACTTAAAAGGACAAACTAACTACACTACCTTTTTTGGGGGGTGGGGTGAGGGGTGGGGGGGGAGGATAGAACTTGTAATTTATAAGAAACATGGATGCTACACATTTATTTGAATCAAGTATAGTTAAGATGGTTTCTGTTTACCATAAATCCATTACATTGACTCATCATACAAACAAACTATAATTGCACTACCATCTTAGCATATATGTTGCTTTGCTAATCTAAGTATCCAAACCTCAAAAGAGAATACCAAGGTAGATATATGTACTGATAATTTACTGATTGCACAACAATGGAAGAATCATTAAGAAGTTTGCGTAAACATACCGTGAAATATATCCTGCTTAGTTCAGTCTGACATTAAATATGTCTGTCTCGCTGGTTTCCTTTGATGATAACAATACTTCTCCAAAGCACGTCTTTGAAATTTGATCATGCAGTTTTGACTGTAAACGCTGAAGCTTAGGTCAATATTTTCGAAGGCATGGTAAAACCTTTTTCGACAATTTTATAAGCCATCAGAGGCCTAGTATTTTGGATGTGGTCTCTAAGTAGGAAATCATATGTAACATGCAAAAGGAAATCTAAAAGTGAAGATCTACCATAGTCTACAACAGAGGTATCCACTTTTCGATATTTATCACGTGCCCAACTCAATACATCTGAAGTAGCACAAATGGACACAAAGGATGCATTACTTAACCTTTTCTCCCATTCGAACGCTCTACTGACCATGTTTTGCTTACGAAAGTGATGTAATATGAGGCGGACAGTGGTAGAGTTTGGAACAAAGGAAAATTTGAGTAATTTCCCGGTCATTATCATCGCACGATCAAGAGCATCGTTGCAAATTAAGTTCATGAAAATATTACATGTTACTGAGTTAGGAACAAAACCAACTGACATAAGCTCATCTAATAATCTCATGGCTTCTCCCGCTTTATGGCCACGACAAAGAGTGTGCAGTAGTATGTTATATGTGAATATATCAGGGTCAAAACCTTCCAAATGCATTTTCACCATGAAATTCAAGGCATTTTCCATGTCAAAACTTTTACAATAAGCGTTGATAAATATATTATAAGTCATAATATTTGGATGAATCCTTCTGTTGCTTGCTTCCACTAGCTTGTCGATAGCCTTATCCAACCATCCCACCCTACAATACCCATCAATAATTGTATTAATTGTCACAATGTTAGGAACTAACCCACTTTGCATCATCTGACATTCTAGCTGTATCGCTTCTTCCATGAAACCACCTCTACATAAACAAGATATCAAAGAATTATATACAAAATTATTAGGAATTATCCCGCTTCTGCACATTTCATTAAAAATATTGTATGCTTCATTGAAGCAATTAGCTTGACATAGACCATTTATGTAAGCTGAGTAAGTGATAAAACTAGGGTTAATACCATGCCTTCGCATGCCATTCCAACAATTTCGAGCTTTATCAACAACCCCTGACTTAAAATAACCATCCAGACAAATAGTGTAAGATGACAAATTCACACAAAAGCCGCTCTCAATCATTTTATCAATTAGCCCCTGTGCTTCATCTAATCTACCTATCTTAACTAATCCCATAAGCAAAGAATTAAAAGTCGCAAGTGAAGGAGAAATTCCAACTTCAACCATAATGTTGTATAACTTAAGGGCATCATCATAAATACCTTTTCTGCAATAAGCATCAATTACCGAGCTAAACCTGGCAGTATTTAACGGCGTCCCATCTTCAATTGCGCACTGAAGTAAGGTACGTGCATCATCAATTTGATCAGAAAAACAATAACTCGAAATTAATAAATCAAACAACACATCATCTGGAAGACCTTCCAAACTGAGCAAATTAAAAAGCTGCTCTCTTTCTATTTTCCAATCATGACCAAACCTATTATAACCCGAAAAAAGTGTGTTAAATGTACGACAATCCGGGGCAAACCCTCTCAAATTCATCTCTTTGAAACAATCATTCGCTTTCTCAATTTCTCCAAATTTAATGTACCCATTAATCATCACAGTATAGATTATTGCGTCATACTCAATATTCTCAAATTCAATTCTATTAAACAACTCCCTTGCTTCTTCCAACTTCCCCTCTCTACATAAAACATCAACCAGTATGCTATATGTAACAATATTAGGCTCACAAGTCCCCTTATGAAGCATTAAATCAAACAACTCAAATGCATCTTTACTCCTGCCCACAACACAGCATTCCTTCATCAGGATGTTAAAACTAAACAAATCAGGGACAAGACTAAATCTTTCCATCAACCCAAGCAGCCCAAATCCACCCCTAAAATGTCCTTGTCGACAAAACCCAATAATTACAGAGTTAAAAATTCTCACATCCGGCCATGGCCCCATGGCCACCATATCCCTAAACAGACCCCATCCCACATGCCACATTCCCCACTTTTGCACCAACCTAAATAACTGATCCAACACTGCAAGGCTGGGGGTGAATCCAGTAATACGCATTACACGAATTACAAGCAATGATTCATTGACCATGCTTGCGGAGAGAAAGGAGCACAAAGAGATTTTAAGAAGGGTGCGACAGCGTTTCCTACGAGAGACGAAGGAGGAATGGAGAGTAGGGTTTGTTTTGATGGAGTGGGAGATTGAGGTAAGGAGAGGTCTGAAATTGATACAGGAAAGAGAAAGTATCGATTGAGAGGATAAACAATCAGGGAGGAATTGAGAGAAGTAGAACGGGATGACAGCGGAGGAGGAGGAGTATGCTGCTGCTTTCTTAGGTAGAGGAACATGGCATGACATTTTCCTTTCCAAATTCTTCAACATCTTAATTTATGGGCAATGGATTCTGCATCACAATTCAGCTCGACTACCCTTTTTTACTTCGTGATTCTATCACATAAAACATTTACCAACAGCAAGTAGACGTTTGGGATAGGAATGATGAAAAGAGGTAGTCAGAGACGTAACGCCCAACAGTTCGGCGACGGTTGTGAATTTAAACTGTAGTATTGACGAGGAAGGATTCGGGTCGCAGAGGGACTTCGTGGTGTTGCGGCGAGGGAGCGGCGGTCAAATTTGACGTGGAGATGTACGACTAGGAATGAAAGCAATCGAACAGGGCAATTCAATACAGGAAGGCAGGAAGAGGAAGGATCCTCCGCCTAGGCGGACGGGGAGGCTATAATCGTCAAATTAGGCCTAAAAATCAACATTAGAGAAAACTTGAGGCCCATTAGCCCAATGTTAGACTTTCCCAAACTTTAGGGTTCGAAATACCTGAAAATTGTATAGGAAGAAAATATAGCTTTTTTATGCATAAGGACAGCCTTTTATTGCCAAGGACAAAATCGTTATACTATTTAAATCAGTCCTAACTGTCATGCTCTTCCACTTCTTCTTCGATCGAGTTTTTTCTCTTAAATTCTTGTTCGATTGCGTCGTTTAAACTCCAATATTATGTTTTCATCTTCATCATATGTCGTGTGTGATTCCTTCGTTTGTCGTGATTTCAGTTCTCGTGTGTTCTGTTCGAGGCGGAAAATCGTCTAATCTAGATACGACTTTTTGCTTTTGTTCTTTGTTGTTCTCTTTCTTCTATCACAATTTTAATCAATTTATTACCTAGATCATGTTGTTTTCATTTTTGAAAGTTGTAATCAAGTTTGTTGTTCTGCGTTTTTTTTAATGATCCATGGCAATTTCAGGATGTTGCAGCAGGTTTGATATGTTTTCTTCTACTTTTTACATAGATTTTTTTAAAGTTTTATTTAAATGTTATTTCAAATTTATTCAGTAGTGATTTCCTTGATTTCTATTGCATTGGATGATAGTGTATTGGTGTGTTTAGTTTGGTCTAAGGTTTAAGGTATCATTTTAATTTTTATCAGCATCATTTTATAGAATAATAAAGTTTAAAATTGTTTTGAATTTCTTTTCTCTTTTCCTATTTTATTTAAAATGTAGTTATTATGTAGTTTATGTAATCATATGCATCGAAATTTTATGGGTTGAATTACTGATTTTATTATCAAACATTCTATGAACTTTGTTTGTATATCATTTTTTTTTTAATTTAAGCGTCGGCCTTTAGGCATCAGTCTTGTATACTTTAGGTATCATCTTTGACATTTTTTATTTTTTCCCCTTTGCTTTCTGATTTGTATGAAAATTATTATACTATAATAAACTGATATGCTTAAGTAGTTATTTGTTAAACGGTTTCTTCCCTTCATTCATATTGGTTCGATTGAAAATATTTTGTTGTATGGATTTTAATAGGGATCGATTTTGAGGTACTGTCTTTTTATTTTCCTACGTATCATTTCTATGATAATACTATGGAAATTTTCATTGTTTTATTATTTTGAGTGTAGAGAGAAAATGAAGTGCTTGTTTATTACATATTTAATGTAGAACTTCTGGGTGTCGGTTTGGTATTTACTTCAGGATCAATTTTTAGGTACCATTTTTATTTATTTTAGATATCCATGTTGAAATAAATCTTTTACTAATTATTTTTATGCTACTTTTGTAGTGGTAACAATATTCTTTTCGTGTTTGTATTCAATTATAATACTTTTAGCACTCGATTGCTTGCAGATTGCTCGTTTTATGTTTCAAAGAATGAAATATGTCGTCACTTGTCTTAATTAACTCCTTTTTTGATTGAGCTCAGTTATGTGCTCGAGAATAAAGTTATTACTATTGACACTGATTTTGATCCTAAAAGTATATTTTATTTTTAACTGCATAAGAAGAGTACATTCTTTTCTTTTACCGTTAAGGTCAAGAGTGCTCAATTGGAAAATGATGATGATGGTTCTATTTTAATTTCATCTAGTCTTCCTAATTATTCATCATTTACCGCATCTTTATACTTATATATTGTTGTACACAGTAAAAGTTATTTGAAGGATATGTTGAAGAGAGGTTCTGAATTATCCATTTCTGTTTTTGTTTCTTTTTGTATTGGAGGAGTTAATGAATTTATGGAGGTTTTGATAGTATATCAAATTTAAAAGGGACGAATTAGTGTTTTTGAAGAATGACTCTACTAGAATTTCTGTTATTTTCTCTTCTCCTACAAGTGAATGTCTTGTTAAAGTGCATGCCTCTTCTGATTATACGTAACTTAACAGGTTTTTTATTTGAAATTTGGTTAGCAACCTGAGATGACAATCATACACCACCGATGCTCATATAACCCAGTAACGCGCTGTACGAGCACCTAATCAGTATGGTTGTCAAGAGAAAAAAATAGGAAAAAAGAAGAGAAATTAGAAAGAAAATGAAAATAAAAAGAGAAGAGGAAGAGGAAAATCATATATCTCACAATGCATCGGGTAACAAATAAAAATAACACTCATATTTATAAAACAGACGAGACAGTAAAAACTATATAAACCACATAATCAGAGTACGTAGGCTTATATAGTTATACATCACAGTAAAAGAGTCTATACAAGAGATACATAAACTCACTGACAAATTGCCTTTAATAAGGCTCCATAATGTCAAACAGTGGAATACGCAATAATGATACAAGTATAATTACGAGAAGACATCATCTCCTGCTAGTCTACTTATGCAGCTCCAAATAACTCTCATTCCTGTTACTTGGCCTACTCATCAGCATCGTCGATGAGTACTTAAGATAATAAAAGGATGCATAAAATCTTGTATTAGATAACAGTCTGGTATAAGCGATAGTAATCCTAAGTACTAAAATAAGATAGTGTAATAGTATAGGAAACCATATCTTACTTATTCCTGCATTCAAAGGGTTAAAACATGTAATAATAAACACTACTTTATGGTCACCATGTCACAAGGTGTAATATGTGTCTAAGTGACATAGTGATAATAAGAAAAAAAAAATAAGCATAAATTTATTCTTTCATTCACTCACTCAATGTTTTAGACTTATGAGATTCGCACCAATATCCCATAGTCAAGAATCACTCTAGTTCCGACTACTTAGTACTTGAGTCCACGCCAATAAGTCAATTGGGAATCAAACTATCCCTTGGTCTGGGGAATTGGACTATCTTGTAGTCCTAACCTACTCCCATTTCTCGAGTAATCCCAAGCCAACGCATACCATTATTGGCTTCATAGACTTTATCCACAATAGTGCCTATCCTTGCAACTACTCCTATGGTTCCCAACTTAGAACCTCTTTGATCAGGACTTATCGTGGACAATTGATCTTATTGTCAGACCCAGTTGTTTATCGCTAACCCTCTATAGAAGCTTTCACCTTTGCCAGTTGTCATTGCTCCACATCTCGAAATATAGCCAGTCGTATTTGGAGTCGTTCATCATGAAGATACAGTCATCATCGAACCACGTGAAACTATCGATCTGAACTGTCATGCATATGCCAGTCTGAAATGCCCTAACTTGAAATTGATCCCATCTAAAGTTATTCTTTTCCAAAGTGTATAGCTCGCCCCATGAGTCCAATGCAAAAAGGGCATCCAAAGCAGACTTCGTATGCAAAATATTTTCCCATTCAAAATTATCATGTTTGACTATGTTCAGATGATTCAAGCCGATCTGAAACACTCTGACCTTAAATCACTCTGATCTGAAACACTCCAATCCAGAGCATAACGACCTAAAATCACTCTAATCTTATACTTAGCCAATTTCTTGAGCACTTGTATCGATCCAATCGAGGACCATAAAGGTAGCTAAGCTGAGACGATGAAGGCAGGTCGATCCCACGAAGGTAGATTGATCCAGGACCATGAAGGCAAGCCAATCCGAAATTCCAACCATCATAACTCGAGCATGCAACTATAAATGGCTTAAAACTTAACATGCAACATCAGAGCCCTTTTATTCGTCTCCACCAATTTGCACACAAATCTTGGGCAGTCGCTCGGAATGGTCCGACCCAGAATAAAGGAGCGGCCATGTCATCTTTTAACCTATTTTCAATATGCATTCCACGTTTGCATCCATTCACATAGTTTTGCAGCAATCACATGACATGTAAAACACAATCAAACAAGCGTTACATCAAGCTAAAGAAATCAAAGCATATAGAAAAAGGGATAGTATCATGTTCATATATATACATAGGGTATCTGAAATTAAGGAATACACAAGGATAACCAAAATTATGGATTTTTACAAACGAGAGCCAATTCAATCCAAATTCATATATGTGTGATAATATATTAACATATGATTTATCATTATTTTTCCAAAATATTGGGAGGAGTTTAGAAGTATGTTCATATGCATACATAGGGTAGCTAGAATTATGGATTTTCTAAAATGAGATCAATTTAATCAAAATTCATATATGTTTAATGGCTATTAAATGATTTATCATTATTTTTCAAAGATTTTAGGATGTGTTTAGAAGCACGCTAATATGAATACAAATGGGTACCTGAAATTAAGGAATGCATAATGGTACCCAAAATTATGGATTTTTACAAGTGAGATCCAGTTCAATCCAAATTCTTATATGTGTGACAATATATTAAAACATGATTTATCATTATTTTTCCAAGATTTTAGGAGATATTTGAAAGCATGTTCATATGAATACATAGAGATACCCTAAATTAAGGAATATATAAGGGTACCCAAAATTTAAGATTTTGCCAAATGTACTCCAATTCAATTTTATATAAGTGTGATAACATATAAAAACATGATTTATCATTATTTCTCTAAGATTTTAAGAGGTGTTTAGAAGCTAATTTAATCCAGTTAGTAAGGAAATTTACTAATTATTCACCTTAATCTCAAAAGCACCTTTAGATCCAAATGAATAGCGGTTGGAATGTGATTCTATGTTTTTATAGCAGTCCTTCGATCTTAGATGTTGATCTGCCTTAATCTTTCCTTAATGATGTAGTTAGTTGATTTAAATAAGGTTTATCATGATTTTGAAAGGAGGAAGCTACTAAAGAAGGTTAGATCTATTTTGGTAGTTGTGGGATGGAAAATGAAATGTCAATGTAAGCTCCTAGAGCCCCTGTAACAACCTGAATTCCGACAGACCAGTTTTTTTTCTTTAAAAATTCCAATCTATCGAAACTCGAGTTGGCTTGTCTGGTATCCTGCAGAAAAGACAGAGATATAAAATATATCAGAGCTCAGAAAACATCTCATAGCGGAACGGAATAAAATATAATGTAATCAAATATAGTCTTACCAAAGTAATAATACTGCCTAGCCAGTATCCAAAGCTATCATATCTCTGCCAAAAGTCAAACCTGCTTGTATGTTATGAGGAGGGGGTCAGAACACAAGTTCTGGTGACTAGACTTAAATTACACATTCTGAAATAACCCAACATATACCATTCAGTTATATTTTCTTGTTTATTAGGTTTTTTGGGTTAATAGAACTCAAGGATTTACACACACATCGTACACATCTACCTCCCAGTGGATTAGTCTAATATAGTGTATATGTAGCTACCCTCAATATCAAGGTACTTCCCATGATACCTTCTCGCATGGTCTCCACCATCACACCACGAAAGCATCTGCAACTCTCATCCTACGCAGGAGCGACGTACAGATCTCCATAAAATTACGCTACGTTTCACACAGAACCACCATCATTATGTTGCGTAAGCGTACGGACTGCCATATCCAATCTCCTCGGCCGAATCTAGTCTTGACACGTAGTAATGCCCTAGCGTCTATTATACACCACCCTGTGCGGCGTGCATGTTTCCGGATCCTCACACGTATGTATTGTCTACTATACCCCAAGTTCCGTAATAGGGCTTCATCAGAATGCACGGAACTCGGTTGGAAGCCTTTCCATATCTGTATAGGTCTGCTAAAGAGGCCTAAAGTACAGATATCTAAACTATGGTCTGCATTTCTATGGTGGCTATGGTCCCACCTCGACCCCTCCCTCACTAGTGAAAGACTTCATCAAGAGCTAAGTGACATGCCCATAGCAAACAATCTACATCCAAATTGGCATATCCAGCAATCAAAGTCTCGATAGTGAAAGATCGATGGTCTCTTGGTTTAGCTCTACTCTTTCCGCTTCACACTGACTGCCGATGAAAGGTATCCGACGATTACTATCCTGTGTTAGTCATGACCCGGCGTGTATGTAGGCAAAATCGTCGAATCACCCAATGCCACCCAAAAACCTTTTGACTGCTAAACTACCATTGCAGTCAAGGTATACACGCTAGGTGGTTTCGCGCAAACCTAACCTCTGCAAGTACAGCCTGAGCGCTGCTACCGCACAGAGGACCAACACGGAGTACCCTACCACGTCCCTCGGAAGCCGCGTGCTTCCTTCCAGTCCCACAGAGTTAGCAAGCAGAATAATCAGATGGACGTGTTCCTCTCGTGCCTCCAGGCATCACGATGATCTACCCCGTTGGGTTCTTCATCTTTAGACGTGCGGACTGGTCCAAGCGCATATTGATAACATCCCTATGTCTAAATGTTTAATTACGTGCTTGCTCTACGTTGTCAGATTTTCAGTTAACTTGGTTATTTCCGATCATGTTAACTTCTTATTCAAGTTACCAAGTTCTCTCTGAGCCCCTTATTTCACTAAGGAATGGACCCTTCTCGCTTATTAATTTCAGTTATATATCTTAACCTATTTAATTTCATTAATATGCCCATAACATGTTATTCTCTAGATTGTAATTCAACATCTTTAATCTACAATCTTCTTACATTATTACCCCGTCATTCATCATCCAATTTCAAGTTTACAGGTTCTCAGGTTTACAGGTTACAATAACATGTTCTACTTAATGTGTCATTAAGTAAATCTTATCACAATCAGCAGGTTTCCATTTGACATATTACTTAATTTATAATTAGCTATAACTTATTTTATTCCATAAGTCTTCTTACTTCATTCAATCTTATGCCGCCTGAGCGGGCTTCCACTTATTATTAATTTATTTTGTTAGACTTCATAATTCTCTTTTATAGGTCTACCAATAATAAGCCTACTTCATTATTTTTCATTAACCATGACTTGGTTTAATACAACCCCTTGTTTTTGTTTACTTATTTACTTAGTTCTCTTAACTAAGGTTTATTAATAAGTTTCTTTCCATTTATTATAACCTATGTTATAATTTCCACTTGTTCCTAGGACAAGCCTACCTATTATCTTTCATTCATACTTAATCATAATAGGTTATTATCATTCCTCGTTCATTCTCATTCTTATATTGTTTTAATCTTTCTTTCTTGATTCTCTGTCATGCATGTTCCTTACTTCTTTAAGGAAAACATTTCATGCACCTTATTAGTTTGATTTGCAGAAAGGTACAGTGATTTATATTCATAACGTATGCATATCTAGATTCGTAATTTCAAGCTATTTCTTTTATTTTCATTGTGGCTCTCTTGAAACTGTGTTCTAAGAAATAGGCTACTTAGGGAAATATATTACTTTTCCTCAGAATCCAACTAACTCGGTCCACTATACCCTCCGAGTTAGACATTTAAATTCTGTTTCACATGATATTTACAATTAATGAAATCTTTTCTTTTTATCTGCAACAAGCATATTAAATTTATTTACTTATTGTCTGTTGTATACATATATTTCTATGTATGTTTAGGCACCATACCTCTCACATTAAGTGACCATTTGTGGATGCTAGATTTGCAGGTTGGTTCCTGGCAGGCTTCTACCACAAGTTGAACTTAACCTCGTGTCTCAATGCGTTTATCTACGATCTCCCAATTACTGTAAATTTTACATACAAATCAGGCATGTCTATTCATTTTCGATTATTCCCAATTTCACTTTAATTTGTTTTACAATATCTATTTTGTCATTAACAACATTTTCTGTAACATACTCACTTTTATGTCAATTTCACAATTCCAGTACTACAATGATTTTAAGCCGATTAACAGATTCATAAAATAGATCTATATAATAGTATCAATTTCAGTGTGTTCTAAACAGGTTTCATAGCCAATTTCCACAATTACCAATTGTTCAGCATGTTAAATATACATATAACGGGGAATGCAAACGATAAGTATACCGTTAACAAGAGGCATAATTTAAATCCACTCACCTGACAGTTTTCCAATTCTTAAATCTGATCCAGATTTGTTATTCCGTGGTCTTTCTAACTGAATCGAATATCAAAATAACGACGGATTCACAAATCTGATAATAAAAGTAGAGGGAAAGAAAGGAAGAAACCTAAACAGATCAGATTTGAGAACGTACCTCACATTTATCAGAATTCTAGACACCTACATTGTATATTTATATCTCATATCTTCAAACTTTGAATCAGAACCCCTAAAAACTAATATTTTCTGAAAAGGTTTGGAGAAGAAAGAGAATGGTAGAGCCTAGGCAGCACATCGTAAAAAATGTGAGAATAAAGCTAGGCCCTGCTAGTCTATTTATAGGCATACTATAAGAGTATGGTCTATCGGATTTAATCCATTAAAATCTGAACCGCACACATCATCAATTATACGTCACAAAACAGCCCTGGACCACGCTTGGGTCGACCCACACTGTTGGTGGGTCGACTCCTCGGTCGACCCAGGCAAGCGTGGGTCGAACCATACGGGTCCAGCAAGCATTTTTTGTGATGCAGTGATTAATGTTTGTTAACGTTTTTAATTAAACGTTGATTACTTGTTAAATATTCTTCTCTTGATTTATTTTATTACTTTTATAGACCATAACCAAGTTTGAATTCCACTTATATATATATATATATAATATGCATACAATCTTTAATTCAAATGTTAATTAATAACATTAATTCTCTTCCAAATATAGCTTGGTTGTTTTATGATCTTATTGTTTGAATTGCATGCATTGATTCATTCCTCTTATCGATTCATTTCTCTTTTTAATGCATTGCATTTATTTATGCATTCTGGTTACTTCTCATGCATTAATCTTTTTTTCTTCTTTTAAAGTTTTTTAATGCATGAATTGATTCCTTTTATTGCCTTACTTGATTGCATGCATCCGTTCATTTCTTCCTTATATTTTAGCATTAATGTTCATTCATATATACATATACGCATAATTACTCATTTAATTAATTTTTTATAAATGCGGGATGTTACATTCTCTCACCCTTAGGAAAGTTCATCCCCGAAATTTGTTAACGGTGTAATCAAGTAATCCCTCGCATAATTTACAACCATTACGCGTACATCCAACTTCTGCAAACATATGTGCACTGGTGCAAAGTGTTATACAACATTGTAATACGTGAATGTAATGCATGCCTAAGCGGTACCTCCTATATGAATGCAATTTTTCTTGAAAATCTTTTGAAAATATGATGCACACATCCAAAATTTAATGGCAGTTTCTACATGAATGCAATATTTTGAAAATAAAAATACTTTTTGATCCAAATTCTCCCACACTGTTACAGAGCAAGAGCGTAGTTCATCTAATTTTTGCATCCAAAACCCTACCAACTAACTCGAAATTTCGAATTTCAGAAAATCTAATTTTCTAAATTCGGTTTCTTATGTTATAAAAAGGTAGAAAACGGAAAACTTGACATCTTCCATTTTTCTTTTATTATACATTTTTTATCTGTACTTGGATTTTATGCTCTTATTATACAAAGATTTCCTATATTCCTATCCAAGTACAGCTCACATAAGAACATTTTTCTTTGTTATTGATTTTCTTTTTCATCTTATCTTGAAAAAATCCATTTTTATTCCCATTTCTCATAATTTTTCCATGTTTCTTAACTGTCATGTTCGTTGCTTTACTAGATTTTATATTTTCTTTTTATTTATATCATTACTCTTTTCTTCGCTTATTTATCTTAATCCACTGATCTAAGTTTAGTTTTCTAATAAACCTTCTAATTCTTCAACTAAAATAGGAAAATAAGCACTCGACATAGCTACTACCAAGGGCTAAGTATCCTTGGACCATGTCCCCTCCGACAAAAAAAAGTCAAAACCAAAGGATCTAAACACTTACTTACCCTTTACCATCCAGTAG